>JAGDQP010020300.1:0-33501 GCA_022664845.1 Lepisma saccharinum | reverse complement strand
AGAGTTTTAAGTTCAAGGTACCATCCCGATATTTTCATTCCTGACATGAAAATAAGTAAAGGAGGATATACCATCATCGAGGATGAACAAATGCTTCGTTTCGGGGCTACTAAGTGTCAAAAGCGTGGGAAAATGTGCTTTAGAGCGTGATATTAGCAGCAGCATTAACAGTATAACTGAGGCGGCATGGTGCTCTGAAAGATTTCAAATCTGCTCTAACCAAAATTTCATATTCCAAAATTGTACAACGGGAGTACAAGGGGTTCACCAAAGAAATAAGGGAAATTCCAGACATTTTCCGGAGTAAATTGTGGGTCGAAATAAGCATGAACGGGACTTCTTTCTGCAGATGACATATAATCACCACTATCTAACCAGGCAATGGTACTCTCTTTTACTGATAAATACACCCAACATTCATTGAAATGTATGCAATTCTTACTCTTTTGTTATACAACCGC
Source organism: Lepisma saccharinum (assembly GCA_022664845.1). Classification (NCBI taxonomy): domain Eukaryota; kingdom Metazoa; phylum Arthropoda; class Insecta; order Zygentoma; family Lepismatidae; genus Lepisma; species Lepisma saccharinum. Next base: position 33,040 of record JAGDQP010020300.1, on the reverse strand, counting down.
GCATAATTTTAAAAATAACAACCGTCCCGCAAAGGAAACTTGTTTGAGATATCGACCTGGTCCAAACAAATTATTGTTATTTAGTGGAAAGTAGTTTCATTCGTGATTATTTCGACACACTTTTATTTCAGAGAATTTCTGGGCATCTCCTGCGCCCCCGTTGTATAATTTTAGAATATGCATTTTTGGACAGAGTAGATCTCAAGTCTTTGACAGTACAGTGCCACCTCAGATGTTAATGGTATTGGAAGCATCGAACTCTAAAGTTCGTTTTCCCACTCTTTCGGGAGCCTATAGCGCCGAAATGAAGCATCTGTGTACCTTCAATGGTCTACACTTATTTTATTTTCATGTCAAGAAATTGGTGAGAGTTTTTGTCGGTGTTATTTTGCAACACATCCTGTATACTAGTTCTTAATACAATATTCTTAAAGTGGACCCAGGATTTCTCCTCGGCCACACCATGCAAATATCGAGACGACGTTGGAAGGATAATATTAGAAGGGATCTTCAAGAAGTAGGTGTCTTTGATGAAAACTGGCTTGATCTTGCTCAGGATAGAATCCTATGGAAAACGTTTGTTACTGTGACGATGAACTTGCGAGTTCCGTAAGCTATAGAGTAAGTAAGTAAGTAAGTAAGTACTACAATTTGTACTGTCTCGTATAAAAAAAATTATAACAGCTCATATATACTTACAACAGAAGTTCGTCGTTAGGCCCTTTATGGTTATCAGGGTTGGGTCCACTGACTTTAAGAAGATATGGCGATTTGTATTCCTTATCTTCCGTTGTACTCGTTCCACGTGATACCCTATACAAAAGAGTAAACACAGAAATCTTAGATCAACTAAATATCATTAACTAATTTTATCATTGACATGTTAAGATTCTAAAGCATGTCAGATTCACACAAAATGGTCAATGGGAATTTTTTTACGTTCGAATACTTCACAATGCGGAATCATCATTACAAACGACTCACATTTCTGCTTGTCACGTAATATTGGTTCAGTGTTGTCACATTATGCAAGTTTCCAAACTTTTATTAAATATTTCCAACCGCCATTTCGTATGAATGTCAATGTACATTTTTACCTGAAGTTTAAATGAAACCATGATTTCACCTAGAAATTCTACTAACAGCACACTCCTATCGTTATTTACTATATATAGTACACCCAATTTCTTACTGACTAACGCACTAAAGCTATTGGTAACTCCAGTAACTAGTTCGGTTCAGGTACGGTATATATCGGAAGAACCTCATTTTCCAATTTCGTTTGCATGAGTTTTCGAACAGCGGTAAGATACTTGGTGAGTCCTGCAGCATCGAATGATAAAAAAAAATATTTCTACATTTTTCTTTAGGGAACAAAAAAGTATAAGAGGACTGGAATTGAACGTAATTATCATTTCTGGAGTTCTGACCAATAAAATCGCAATTTTAAGTAGCCTGAACGAATGAGAATGCGCTCTTGGCAACGTTTTAGATAGTTTAATGTTCAATATATCCCAGAAAATAAAATGTTCTGAGATTTCTTGTTTACAATGGACCAAACAACAATTTTGGTCGTTCAACGAAAACAATGATTCATTATCATTCACTTACACAAATACTTCGCAAGGCCTTTCTAACGTTGCAAGGACCATTCTATTTCCGTGGGAGAAAATATCTTCATGAAGATCAACCAGCTATTCCACTTACACTATTTTTACGCCACTGTTTTTATTATTATTATTACTTTCTTCACATTCTAAAGAGAAGCGTAAACCTCTACTTTCATCCACCTGTACCTCAACTACCTAGTATTATTCATTTGAAAATATACTGGGTTTCAGTGAATGAATAAAACACAAAGAAATTCATTTTAGACAATGTGACTGCGTCAAGCTGAAATCTCACACTATATCCTCGGCAGATAAACTGAAAGACTTGGTGCAAAATTCACGAAAAGGGATTAACTGTGACAGTCACACACACAAGAAAAGGTATTTCCCATCTATTTTGCTGACCCGAGATGCAGCCAGATATTTCATTTACATGAATTCAAGAACTTACGGATGGTAATATCAGACAAGAACCGGGAAAAAGCAATAGAAGTATCGGAATCCAAGAAGGCAGTGAAGGAATGCCATCACAAGAAAGTCTTCTTCAAACAAAATAAAAAGGCCTCGTGTGGCTACAGAAGAAGACACAGAACAGGGAGATACACATCAAGGGAGATAGTAGAGACATGACTGGTCCATTGTTAGAGCAGCATCGTGGAGGCCCGGCTGCCCAGCAATAACCGTCAGATAAAAGCTGTAGTTGATAAAAGCTATTCTTTGGTGAGAACACTCCTCTCAGCTCTACCAATGTTATGATTAATGGGCTAGGTCTATCTCTTATCATAAATATATTATCATCTTTTCAAATCCTGTGTTCTAGCTTACATGGCTTTAATTACCACCATTTTGACATATCTGAGCTTTCGCTCCTAACTAACTCAAAGTTCCATGCCATCCTTCACACGCGGACTCGTCATCGCAGCTCCTATGCCTTCATTTTATGGTCATAATACGGACGAATGCTGGTATGATACCGTCTCTTACCGTAAAACAAAAAAGTAGAAAAGATTATGACATCTTTGATACAAAATGTGACAGATTCGACTCACACGAAGGGAAACACAAGCGATTAAAACGTACAGATTTCTTAACGCCATAACTTTTACTTATCTTTTTCTCTCCCCTGAACAATTCAGTAAATCGGAGTTAAGCACTTGAACCTCCGTTAACCTATAAAATTTTATGGATCCACAAACTCCCGTTGAATTTAATATTTGACAATACGAAAACTCTGGCAATGAAGCAACACAATCTACCTAGGGACAATGAACTTTTAATGACTAAGAATAAAAAATTTACACTCAGCAGAAAATGAAAACTTACTTTGGCACATCCTTCTTCCCCTTAAATCTTCTGATTTGTGGTTTGTCACTTTTCTCTGACGTTGATTTTCTGCTGATCGACTTATGAGTTGGAGAGGCAGTCAAAGATGCCGGTCCTTCTATTATTGGTTGTGGCTGTGGACGAGTTTCCTGGCTTTGACTGAAATAGACGTACTTTGTAAATGCAAGTAGGTAATTATAATTTTTAATAACAAGGGATAAGCAAATAGGGTTCTGAATATCTAAATAGAAAAGAATTTTAATTTCATTCTAATGTCGATCTAAACTTGTTAACTTTATGTTGTAACAGTAAGTTCTCTTCGAAGCTGAAAAAAAAAACACATAAAGAACCTTAACTCCCTTTCATGCAGTTAATGATCACGAAAAGTAAAACTATAATATTTCGGAATAGTGGATAAAAAATGCACCACAAAACAGCATAAGCAATTCAAACATGTTAAAGATTACGTGTGTAGATTGGATACATGCTGGAAGATCACGTTGTGTCCAGAATTTAACATTACGCTATAAGGTTATGATTCACGCTCTCTAAATATTGAGTAATAGATACCGTAGTTTGTACGGAAACTCCGTATATCCAATTCACAATCATGATCCACAACTTACTGCTTATTGTAACATTAGAAGTAATTACTACAAAAATCGAAGTTGTTACTTTAAACTTTCAAATACTTTAAACATATACTGGAAGTGAGTTAACGTAAAGTAATAAAATAATAATAATAAAATATAGTTTATGTTAGCCATTTGCTTCGATCATAATAAACTATGTTGGCCGCCACATTTGAGAAGCAATTTTTAGTATAGTGACGCATCCTTCCCCAACTTGTATTCGTACCACAACATGGTATTACTGTAATCCAATATAACATACATATTACGAGAGATCTTAGCGTAAAGGTCTGCCATGTTAACTGCTAGAGTGTACTATTTAAGGCACTCAGAGGAGTTTATCTGAAATATTACGAGTCTTCTCGTAAAATTGCTTGTGAATCTACTTTTTGTATATCAGTGATGTTGGATACGACTTGACCGATTTGTTATTATTATTATTATTCGACAAACACTTCGCTTACTTACACGATCACCTATCATGCGTTAGAAAATAGATTTGACGAACAATACAATAAAATTTACCTTCCGACAGCTATTTTCATCTTTAATTTGTCAGTGTTTTTAAAGGCTCATCTCCAAATCTTAATGGTAATAATTCCCCATCAGCTAGGGATGAAAATGGATTATAACTACCATTTTCCTTAGTTACCTTCCAGTTTATTTAAATAAGAATCATCACCATATGAAAACACCACATATTCAGATAAGTCTTTCCACTATTTTAACTACAGTTTAAGATATGAGATCAGCTTTCAAGCTAACTTCATATCATGTAAACTTGAAACAAAGTTACACTCACGCAATAGATTTCACACTTTCCACACCTACTAAATTATACTATTATCTTCAAGTGTTGAAAAACTCATTAAATTACGTATTGCATTGATTTAGGCATGCATATATAATTTGGTCCTAGATATGAGATACAATTACTGTTGAAGACTTCCATTTATGGAATGTAAAGTTTCAGAATGTTTTAAGTCATTTATAAGGAAATCACTCAGCTTGTGGATTCTATTGAAATAGCTTCGAGAGCACAATCGTTAATAATGGGAGAAAGTATGAAGATAATATACCCATAAATATTGTTTTACAAACTGCTATGATTTGTAGCTTTGTTTTCGAAGTCAAGATCTGCAAATATTTTTTTCCATATTAAGTTTTTCGTAAGTCTCATCTACGATAGTCTTCTGCGTACTATTTTTTTGTTTAGTACAAGCAAGTACGCGTACCTTCCATCTCAGAAATTTTAGAATCACACTGAAATCAATACATGATTTTAAACACAGAATGACAGCTATAAAACTGACAGTTTAATAAAAACCTGTCCATTACTCGTACAATCTCAAATGTGGCATGGAAAGGACATGTATAATAATGTCGGTCCCTTTCAGATACTTTTGAGTTCTTAACCATGAATGGTAGTACAAGTCTGAACGATTCCGTACACCGTAACTATGTAGTGAGTTTTGTTTCGGAAAAAAAAAGGAAGTTATTACGATGAAAAACGGTAAAAAGACTTATCATGACTTACTTTCTTTTGGGGTAAAGATTGAAGTTAAATGAATGAATGGTCAGAGAACCTGAAACAGTCTAAGTTAAAAACAATACCAACTTTTGCCGTAATTGCTTCATAAATGCAAGTTAGTAAATAGAGATCTAGATAATAACGCATCATGGACACGATTTCTTACTAGCGGGAACCAAAATAATAACCAGAAGGTCCATAAGCCTCACGTAACTGAAACATCATGTTTTGTATGAAGATTAGTAAAGGAGCTAGTGAAACATCTGCCCCATTAAATGTGGCTTATGGTAAATAGACTCTGCAGAAAGCGGAGTGTTTTGAATGGCATAAGCGGTTGAGGAAAAGGCTTATGGTACATAGACTATGCAGAAACGGAGTGTTTTTGAATGGCATAGTCGGTTGAGGAAAAGGTGAGGTGTGTAAGATGACCCAAGAAGTGGGCAGCTAAAAACGTAAAGGACAGATAACGAACCTGGATCATCCACTACATTCACTTGCTTTAGCCCCCAGAGATTTCTGGCTCTTTCCAAAATTAAAAAAGCAAGATATGAAAGGACAACGATTCCGGAAAACGATTTTCAATGGTACCACCGTCTTACAAGCTTCGCAAGGAAACATTCCGAAGTCGAAAGCAGTCACTGAGACATTCCGGGAAATGAACTGTCACACCTCGCAGAATAAACAATTTTGTTGCTCAATTAAAAGCAGACATTTTTTTAAATAAAAATAAATAAAATTAAAAAAATAAAATGCAAGGATACAAAACCTTGCAACTTTATTGACAGCCTTACAAGCTCAAAAAATATATGTTATGAGAGAGAGATTACGAAACGTAAGTTTGTCATTATTATGAATTACGTTAACATGACTGCAAGAAGAAGTTTTAATGACGTAAGACTTTCGTATAACTTAAGACAAATTTAGAACAAATTATATTCTTTCTATGTTTAATATTCATGTACCCAGTGTCGTTGTCACGATCCGTTGTGTATTTGGTAGAGCTGAAGTGTCAACAAATATCCTATTACCGAGAATTTAGGACATTGGAAAGAAACACTGAAATTTCGTTAATAATGTCAATATACTCTCCTCGAAATGAAGTGCACAGGTTCCAGTCATTTAACGGTCCCTAAAAGATAAGTATCATATTGTGTAGACACACTACTCAAGATCCAACATTGAAGTAACAAGCGATAGCGCAAAATAGTATGAATTCCGGGACTCAGCAGAATAATGGAGGCTTCTAACAAATTCTAGGTTATGATGGACGGAGGTTGTAGACCACTACAATGGAGAAGATGTTGGTAATGGCTTGGGCCACTGGCCCTCTTATGGAGAACTCATGACTTCTTACAGATGTTGTCTTGTAATGGACTTTTCAGTCATAAGATGGAAATAGGCTATCTTCAAACTTGTAGAATCGTTCTTGCAGCACTCGGGAGTCGAAGGCTTCTAGACACGGCTTAGAGTGGAACTACAGAATCAGTTTTCAAGAGAGACCCTGGTCCTCGACGTCCCCAAATATATAAGTGGATGAGACCAATCGGCACAATCACAGACGATCATCGTGTGACGTAGCGTAGTTAGTAGCTAAGACATTCGATCTTACTGTCGTTTTAGGTTTATACAATTGGTATGTGAAATATGAGCTATTGCTTCCATTGTACGTGACATTTACTTATTTCATAAACCAGGATTTCTTGACTCATCTGGTAACCTGATACGTGTGTGGTGAGGAAAACACGAATTTATAGTTTCATATAACCGAACAGGTGGATCTTAAATACCACTGTTTCTATTATTTCATTAAACGAAGAGAATCCTATTCCGTGCACTCCTTGTCTAAGAAATAATTAATATTATCTTTTTATTAATAAAGGTGGGGAAACACATACACACAAGAATACAATACATTACTAAATACTATACCCTGTCCTATGACACTAGGCATGACGCTATAAAAAATTCCATCTATTCTCAAAAATCAAGACTAAATTTAATACAAACTTATTTTGTATACAGACTGTTCACTCAGTCCCGAACGACCAAGCTTTACTGTTATCAAAAAGAAATTCATTGCGAATAAAACTTAGAACTACTACCGCATGAACTTACATACTTTTTATTTTCGAATAAAAAATCATTTTTAGTGTTTCAGCTTACAGTGCAATATCGGCATTTAAGTTCCGATTCGATTTCATGAAATCTTCGGTGGGTTTAGATAAAATCGATTTTTATGGTCTTAAATATGAAACCATTTTAACAGGGGAAAACAGATTCTTCCGTCTTCATTCGTGATTTGCCTCTACTTTTGAGACGTTCTGTGGTATTGAAAGACTCTTGTCATGGTCTTCCAGGACTGAAATTCGTTTCTTTACATATCGTTCATCCCCGAATTGTCAACAATATATCCAAAAGCAAATTATGTTAGTAGTTTCAAACTGCTGATTAAAGAATACTGGTTTACAGTTGCTTACCTTTCTTTCGTAGATTGAGAAACTTCTTCTGTTTTAGGTTTAGTCTCTTCCTGAACCATTGTCTGAAGAATATGTGCTGCTCGTTCCTCATCGAAGTCTACACTATCCAATGCTATAGTTACAACTCGCTCAGGGATGTCCTTGTACTTTTCTTGCAATCTTGCCTTCACTACAGAAAAATACATTTGTTTGTGAAAGCATATTACCATGGAAAACCATCCTCAAAACTTCTTATTATCTTTGTAATATAAGAATCTTATAAATATGAACAGCCGAAGTTTCTATGAATTTAAATATAATTGAGAAAACTAATAACGTGCTAAGAGTTTATGGAACTTTTGCTACATTATGTACGACTATTGATCGTAGAATAATAATGTCACGTTACTACATATATTTACTACAAGTGTTATGTATCCTCCGAGGAGTTTTATATTTCCAAGATTTTTCGACGGCTCGGAAATTCATGCGCAGGAATTCATTAAGTCTGAAGGTAGGCAAGATTTAAACTGATTGAAAAACCTTTATAAACAAACGGTTTGGATAACCGTTCATCTAGCTGTTTAAAATAATGCCATACAACTCTCACTACAAAATACAATGAAGACAGATGATTAAAAGAAAGCCACTATATACACTAAACACCTTGTTAACGAACATTCGTCCAGTCACACTGGATTATACAATGATAAAATATAATTGCAAGTTCGAAAACCCGAACCAAATAGAAAGGAAAGATAATAATTTAACTGACTAAAAGCAACTGATGTGTAATCATACTATCTTATCTTCCTCAAGTGAATTGTCTTCTTTTTAAACGCTTCTTACATGGTGAGAGATCTTTGATTGTTTATTGTAAAAGCTTGTGTCCAATTCTAAAACAAAAATGTGCCTTTTCGGCAGAAGGAACATTCTCTATCTTAAAATACGTAAAATTAAAGAAGAAACAGGATCAAACAAACGTAGTGGCTCTAGCGTAACATATTTATTTATTGTCTTACTTTCCACGGAGTAGTTACAGCCATGAAGGCCTTCTCTTCAAATTAACCCTGTAGTAATTGTTTTGAAATACTTCACATAGAACTAAATTCATGTTACACCTAACATAACACTGCTTCATTCCTCTAAGCTTTGGGCACGTATTCAGACTTTGGTTTCGGGTGGTAGTCCAAATGTCTTGGTATGAAATGCACGACTAAAATTACATTAATTTCACATAAAAATTTGAATTTCAGTGACGAGCACGGCCTCACCCTTACTTTTATACGTCTCAGCTAGAATTTATAGAACTTGGAATAGTTAGAGAAAAAAAGACACATTATAAGAGGTGTAGTAGCTACATTGAAACACTTATGAAAATACCGAACACAGAACCAGAACCCTGTATATTTGGCTACGCACGTTCCATCATAAGGAAATAACGAAGAGAACAGATAAGTCATGATATAAAGAGAAAACAGAACTGGGTATGGTATTTTGGTGATCACAGAGGTTGGTCGGTGCGCAGACAGCTTAGTAAAAAGAACACTTGCCCGGCAAGCAGGTGACCCGTCTTACATTGTTCAGTGCAAACACCAGTTTTTGTGTGCATTTTTACTCAGTTTTAGAATATCACACGGACGGTCTCCGTGTGAAAGCAATCAACATTTGGGTAAGACATTATTTATCTAATATACGCTGAAAGATGCTGCATATCCAAAGATGCAACAAAATTTATTGGTAGAGAAAAGTGGAATTATAGAAAAGGGCCGGACACGGATGTAGCTCGGAAGCAGTATTAAAGAATAAAAATTGTGCGTTAACACACAAGAAAATAAAACCGGGAGAAATGAAGAAATCTAAAGTTGCTTGAAGAGGATGTTACTACGTACAAGAGCATCCGCAGTTTTGTATTAATATTCTTTATTTATTTTAGCACACACTGACGCATGTGTGGCCACATTGCTCAAGATTCAACCTTGATTCGTCATTTCTCCTCTTGTTTTCACAGAGTACACATGGTCACTCTGTTCTCAATGTGCACCAAAAATTACCAGCAACAAATGATCCTATTTTATGCGTTAAAATCCACATGACACGTTCAGCACAATATGGAGATAGTGGTTTGCTACGACGCAACGGAATATTTGCGAATGGATTGAGAAACGTCCAAACGGTAGAATAAGCGTTAAGCACAAACAAACATGTGAAAGTAGCGGTGCATGCGCGGCTGATAGAGAAACATTTTTTTAAACAAACTTGTGGATAGGTTGACCAAGTGAACTCGAAAGGAAGGGGTCCTAATGAAACTGACTCCCCTTTTAGGCCTACTTACTTGACCTGAATAAATATTAGCCAGCTCCAGTGCTCCGTGACTTACGTCATAGAACATAGATCAACATTGAGAATACATACACGTTAGAGTACTCAAGTGCTTTCCTCAGTTTACCAGTTATATGCCACGACGCTGTTCAGATTACTGCTCTGGCTGCTATTCTCCAGCGCAGAACAAGAGGACCATCACTCCCCACATGCTGACGTCTAAACCACAACCATATAGAGGAACCTTGTGCAGTCTGCGGTTTTCTATCCAAACGTTGCCACTTCTTTTCTTCAATATTCTTCTCTTTTTCCTTTCCTCTCGCTGGAGACGTTGAAGTACATAAAGATTCAAGGGGGAAAGGGTGATCAAAGGACGGAAAAGATGCTACCTTTCGCTTTTGTCATTTGTTTGAAGAAAGTGAAAACGCCGAAGAAAATTTCTTGTCAGAATCATTCTGACGATGGGTGTCATGTTTAGTGATAGGGAAACCAGCTGTCAAAGTCCCTGGACCCAAGATTCTTACGAAAAGATTTACAGAATACCTTCCCGGTCCTTTTTCCCGGAATAACAACGCTCAATGAGTGACGTCAAACTCGTCCAGTTCATACATAAATCAAATTAAATTCATCATCATTATTGTTCTGTCGAAAGCGGTAGTCGTTTAAGGTACGTTAAGTCATCCCCATTTGTCCCTATCTTGAGCTTTCCTTTTTTGTCTTAGCGTACGATTTATCTTACCTACCAATGACAAGGAGTTGGATTCTTTTTCTGCTTCCTCTTTTCCCTCTGCATCCTTTAGTAAACAAAGTCCGTGCAAACAATGTCCTAACTAGTTTCTCTTTCTCTTCTTTAATGCACCCAGCATTGATTCTGTCTCGCTTACTCTCTTCAGCACTTCTTCAATAGCATTTCCATTTTTGTCCACGTCTATATTTTCAACGCTTGCAATTTCTCTTCAACTCTTTCTCAGAGCCCACTTCTTAACTTTATATAACACAACTCCATGCAAAACATTCAATATTTTTATGAACCTTTTGTTTTATCAGCCGAGAGAAAAGAACGCCTCTTTCGATGCTGCTATTCCTGCCTTTACTTCTATCCTATAATACTTCCGGATACTTATTCTACTTTTTCTCTTCCAATTTTGACGTTTCCTGCATTTCCACTTGCTTCAATTATGATCACTTTCGTTTTCTTTACCTTTATTATTACTCCACGTTTCTAACAGCTTCATTCCATCAATTTTAACATCTCATTCTCTGAACGTAGATTAGTAACATCTACAAATCTAATGTATCTAGTATTTTTTTCCTCAATCGTAACTCCTGCTGTGGTTTTGAAGCCTTCTCTTTAACACCCCTTCTACGTATCTGTCAAACAAAGTAGCCCAAAGACAACAGTCCACTGCTCGACCTATTACTGTTCGTTCTGTTAAGTCTCGCTGAATTTGAATTTCATTAAAGGCCCTTAGGCAACTTTGGCTCTGGTCGTATGGGTGATGATGAAAGAATTGGCGGAATGAAGTAAGTGCGAGGAAGCCCGAGAAGAAACACGCACACGGTGTTTGTGCATCACAAAGCCCACATGGTATGAGCTGGGATCGAACCGAGGATTCCAAGCACCAGAGGTGAGCTCTCTGCCATTGAGTCATCGCGGCCCTGTTAAGTCTCGCCTGCCATGACCGTAATTCTCTGATTTAAGTGTAAGTCCGTTCTAATTTTTCGATCTCTCTATTCCACCCTTGACTACTTCAATACGCGTGTTGATTCCGCAATTAATCGAATGAATTCTCCAAATCAACACACTCTACGTATACTTCTTATCTTTCTCCTCCTGCTTTTAACAAACCAATAGCTTTTTCGTTTCTTTCCTAACTGAATTACGATAAAGCTTCTGTAAATACTACTTACTTTTTTGTTTTTCTTCCAAACTTTTCATTCGAGGAGGTGGAGTCGGAGTAGCTGTTCGACGTTCCAGAGCTTTCTGTTCCTCCTCTTTTCGCCTCTGAGTCAGCCGAGGGGGAGGGGTGTCCCGTTTCTCAAACCCCATCGTAAGTAGTTTTTCAGTTGCTTTCTGAACATTGTTATCGGCATTTGACAAAATGTCTAACAACAATGTTTCCTCCACTGTTGGGAATACACTCTTTAAATACCTGCAAAAGCATCCAGAATATCTTACAAACTAGAAATAAATACATTATGAGTGAAGTACTAATACTCGATAATACTTCATGCTTTATTCAAATAAAATACTGCCACATATTCCCCTTTCCCTTGTAACCACCACCGTATGCTCTACGAGAGAACATGCACTTGCAAAATGCTATAATCAACTCATTCAATGTATAATATATTGATCTAAGAATGATTCGAGCTGAAAAAAAGAACTGAATTAATTAAATGGGTCATTCAAAGAAAAAGCAATGCCATTTAATTTTCCATTATAAAAATACAACTATTTCATGCCAAAAGAAGAAAAAAAACTAAATCGGTAAAAGACCTTATACATTGATAAAATATTTTCTGAAAACTACCAAATTTATTTCTATTATCATAGCAGAACAAACTATTCACTACATAAAGTATAAAATCTCGGCCTCATTCTGACTAAAATATCATGCTAAATGACCTGATTGAGATTTTTTTTAAATATTCAAATGTTTTTTTTATTTCTAAATATTATTACTAAAATGGAAATTTTTCATATAAATATTTTACTTACTAGGAGAAACACCAACGAAGCTATGGACATGACAGTCACCATTCGACTACGAACACAGCAGAGTAACACATAAAACACTCATTTATTATTATTGCTTTCTCACTTTATCGAGAACATACTACTTTCTATTCAAACCGATTGTCTTAATCTTTTCCACAAATATCGTGAATAATGATCAAATAGCCAATTTGTAGAAAGAATACATGGACAGACTAGACTACTACCACGCATCTAAATAATGTGTGTTGACATTATTTCCTTGCTCTGTGCACATTATTTCCCTTCTAATAAAGTTATCTGCCTAATGCAGATGTGTTCACAATTACAAAACAGGACAGGACACACTGCGCAAAAAGCATTGAACTGTGATCTGTTGGATCAAATAGTGAAGAAAGTGCAGTATGCCTACAAATATTAGTCATTTATTGTGTCAATTAAAAGCATCTTATAGAGTTACCAACATTATCATTACGTACCAGGTGTTCCTCGATTATTTCTTGCGTCACGTTTATTGTTGGAACCCTCAAGTAAACGCTTCGACCAAATTTGTCACGAGTAACTTATTTTTACGTGAGATATGATCCCGCTTGTATAGAGACGACCATCTCTTCCTTGTATATGAAGTGTTAATGGATTTGACATTACTCCCTACACGTTCATTCACAAGACAAATATTACAAGAATATAAAAAATGCAATAATTTAATGTAAATACCATTGAATACGATTTTTGTCGATAGAAAGCCACGCGTGACAAAAAGAAACCGACGACTGTAAAATAACTTCACAATTCCAAACTCTTCTCTGAGATCCAAATTACTTCTATAATCTAAAATAACATTGATCGAACAAATCAAATCCTTATCATGCTGTATTTCACGAACAAATCAAAATAAACAATATGTCACGTTTAATTTTCGTTGTTTTTACCACACGTAAATCTGAATCACATAAAACTAACACTATTTGTGTCACGTTGGGATAGCCTGAGATTGGTTCGAAATTCTAGCCTTAATGATTTAACAACTATCTCATCTTTGTAACATAATGCAACATATAGATAACAATATCCTATACATTACATGGAATTCCGCATTTCCAAGCAACTTTGACTAGCAATTTCATACAACGTACAATGGCAACGTATACATGGACTGACATTTATACTAGATATAATACATTTAACGGCACTAATCTCTTCCGCGCCAAGTACAATACATAGTTACATGCACACTATCATGCTTGTCTGGATCTTAATCTGGAACTACTAAAATATCATAACCATAACCTACACCTAAAAGAAACTGTTCATAATGTAACAGCAACAACTGCTGTACATACCAACGCGCCATGTATCTGTACTACAGGCCTACAAAAAGAAATAAAAAGGAATGAAATAAAACTGGAAAATAAAATAAAATAAATAAAAGAATCAGTGGAATAATATAACTGATTTTTTTTTCTCTCTCTAATCAGGATGACAAATGGCACAGGATAGGGGACAAGCTACAAGTACACCAGCACATTACAGACAAGAGACAAGACGACATGCAGATCTACCAGGCAGCAGGTCTGAAACGAAGACAAGACTAGCAATTTTAATATAATAGAAAAATGTTACATGATGTATTGCAGATGTCAGAACATATACGAAATATTTCCAAAGATAAATAAACTAAACTGCGTTGCGCGACCGGCCTGAATATAACGTCCACTTCCCAGACAGCTTCTAGTTTAACTGAGCGTTGCGGGGTCTCATCGCCGTATTTCTGGCCTTGTACACCGCCATCCGCTATTTTAGCAGGTAACTCCCCAACTGGCTTCACGATCAACTCAGAAATAGAAAGCTCTCAGTGGAATTCGAGGTCGGGACTACCTGCGCGAAAAACGAGAGCGTTTAACACAAGCTACTCAGGTAAATATGAATTTGGAAACAAAAACGGAACTCGCACTCTTTTAAAGGAAAGAACTCAAATACAGACTGTATGTCTATCGGCAGCAAACTGTTTAATGTGTACGAGTAACTTCACGGTTTTTCTTATATTTTGATGTATGCAAGTTACCCATACAGCCTACAATAAGAAGCACATTCAACTCTGGCGGGCAGGCGACCCAAGGCTGGCCATTTAATCTTCGCAACTCCTACACCTTGGACAGTCTTCTGCAAAGCACTATACAGTACAATAACTGAAAGGGTGTGGCGAACACGAGTAAAAATTAAAATTCTAATTTCAACCCTTTAGAATACTAGTGATCATTTAACAGTCGAATTTTCAAATGAAAGACATCAAGTACCGAACTCAAGATGCTTTCTCTGTGTTGTTAAACAAAACTCTGCACAACTACTTACGATACTTACAATAATAGTACCAAATTTATTGGCAAGTAGCGCGTGTACACTATTTCAGAAAGGATTAAGCTGCTGTTTATGTGTATAAAAGTGACATCTACAATTACATGTATACAGTTTTCTTTCTTACATCTCCAATACTGCTCAGCTACGAATCAAATATAAACCTCAGTTTCATCTTGGGGGAAGAATGGGGTCTTGGTGAACGCCCCCAGTCCCCAATGCGAGGAGATCCATACAAGGGTCCTGATCCTGGTCTGAACGTTGGGCTACCGCTAGAAATGGGTCTAGGAATATCACGATTGGCAAGAGGGGGTGTCATTTGGAAACCAGCCATAACTCCCATGGCAGTGGTATGGAAGTGTCTTGCAAGTGGAGGAGTGGCATAGGGACCTGGAGTGGTTATAGGATGTTTCTCAACCTGAAGAGCACTCACTACAACCGCCTCTCGATTATGGTACCTGGAAAAATAGCATTTGTTATTGCACTTATTACTAAATGAAATATATTTTTACTGTTTCTAAAACAGACCTCATTTCAACACAGTTCTTTCCAAATTTGTTTCACCTATTCTACACACATTCACTCAGACGAACGCACAATTCTCTCTCTCTCTCTCACACACAAACACAATATACCCTGGAAGCCCAGTTGCACATTAAGGGGAGAAAAGCAATACTCATGCGGTATATTACGTCTTTATAATATACCATATGAATAATATTTCACTGTTTTTGTACTACGCATGAGAGCATGCGGAATTGTCAAAAGGTAATGGAAATTATATGACAACAAGAGAGACAGCACTTACTGGAGCTAAAGTACTGCCAGAATTGTCCGGAAAATTTCTATGTGGACTCCGAGTGGGGAAGATGGATATGGAAACGCTAGAGAGGAGGCTCAAATAGATGAGAGGGAGCAAAACCATTCAATAATTTTTATATCAATGTAAAAATATCTCAGGGTTCTAAATGTATATCGAAATTCGTCCAGAACTTTTCGTGTCTCATAAAGACATTTTTCATCGTAAAATGTAACGCACGGAAAAATCTACAGGAATTCTCTACTAATTAATCTTACATCTAGGTGTAAAAAAGTGAACCAATTCGTAATTAACACCAAAAATTTAACAGGGGAGGGAGACGCTAGATTGCTGTATGCTGAAATTTAAATATTTTGACTACTTTCTGTAAAGCACTGCTTACTTGCAGATCCAACGTTACTTACTGATTTTGCTTTCAATATTTGAGAAGGTTAAACGTTAAATCTTAATGACTACTCCATGTAGTCCACTTTATCAGTGAATTACTACCACCCAAGCATTTGGTCGCGTTAAATTTGACATATGTGACACTAAAATAGCGAATAAATTACGCATTACAAGTAGCCTTTCTTTGATACAATACGAAGTTCGGACTTGAGAAGTTACATAAATCAGGCATCTACAAAGGAATGCTTGAATGTAGGAAGGAACATAATACGCCAAACGAAAAGAAACATACAGAAAAAGGTTTACGAACATAATTGAAACATTAATATCAAGAGATTGGCCAAACATACCAAAAAACAATCATAAAAATATCACCACAACAGTTTATTAAACAAACTTAAAGAAGTATTAGGGCAGTATTTATGATATACAACCGGAAATGTCGTCAAACGATAATACTGGCCCTACAATCCACATTTAGTTAGTATTGAGTGACTATTCTTGAAAAGCAGTGTAAAGTCTGTCTCTTGGTGCACTCTGGTGTCATATTGCTCACATTCACCGTCATCAGGCGACGTCGCATGCCCACTTCCCACTATGTGGTTGCTTCATGGCCAATCTGTTGCCATCAACACTCTTGTTCACACCTTCTCTATGAGTTTTACCTTTTACCCACCTGATGAAGGCCAGTGGACTGTATGAAATATTGTGAATTATTAATTATTATGACGTGTTCTAGGTGTTTCAGTCTGTCTATGAAGATTTCAGTCTGTGATTACACTAGAAATTGTAAAGGTTCCGGCTCTTCGACAGCATCTCAGACACACGAACATTCATTTTTATAAAATAGATTGCCAACACTAACAACTGGCGTGCTTAGAGACGGGAATACCCACAGCATTTCGACGCAATAGACTGCACCAATCAAGATGATTTCGGAGGCTCTGAGCTAGTCTAGCCAAGATCTTTCCATCGACCCCTCGAGCACCTCTCTCCACCTTGAGGTTCCTGAGAGTTAATTTCTGGACACGGACAGACGGACGGACTGAGTGGGATTATAAGGTTTGCTACCAAGGGATCCAAAGAAGTACAAGAACAGTATGTTAAAAAATACAAAGATGGCATGATAAATAAAGAGCCTATCTAGAAGCACACTATTTGACTTGATCTGATCAATATTCATCAAATGTTAAATTAACAAGGTTTTGCGGCTCCCCGTTTGATTAAAAATACGAGGGATATATATTAGTGAAAGTTAAAGGACAACTAAGCAACCCATGGTACTTTTAACGTTCTCAGGTTAAACTCTGAGCAAATTTAATACCTAACAGAGCTTGAATGGTTCAAATGGAATATTGTGTTGGTTGTTTTACGTGTCTAGTTAGGTATTATATCTATTTTTGTATTCTTCACGTGCTGAGGAAAGTGAAAGTTTATAACTTTGTGATTACATTACTTGATATAATAGCGTATTTGGATAAGTACCACAATATTGAAGCACGAATGAATCCTCCAAGGAGCGCCTCCGAAGTTCTGGGTTCAAAATCAATAGAATCAAGACGGATTGAATTAATTACTAAAATGGCTCAAAATAAAAAGTTTACCAAAAAAAATCACACAATGACAGAAAATAACTCTTATCACCACCACCTTGCAAACAGTATATCCGTCAGTTTTCTCACTAGTTGAAATATTAATGTTCCTTCGTTCACTTTTTTTCTCTCGTGTTTTTTCGTAATGAATTCTTAACCTAAACCCTGCAATAAACAACTAAGCATCTATTCCCAATCTGAATTAATTAATATTAATGAGTGAAACGTATGTGACTGGACCGGGGA
This sequence comes from Lepisma saccharinum, assembly GCA_022664845.1. NCBI lineage: Eukaryota > Metazoa > Arthropoda > Insecta > Zygentoma > Lepismatidae > Lepisma > Lepisma saccharinum. The sequence goes on along the minus strand of JAGDQP010020300.1, from coordinate 15,047 downwards.
TCGAACCCGGGACCTTTGGGTTACCGTACCAATGCGCTACCAGTGCGCCACCCAGTCGACCCGCTTCCCAATCACACACCTTTCACTCTTGGTGTCGATGTTCTCTCTCGAAAAAATAAATAAATAAGTAATCGGAAGTCGCCTCCATTTCAACTTCTGAATTAATTAACTCATCATAATCATGTAACTCATATCTCGACACTGTTTCCGAAGAACTGAGCCCACAACAAGCTAGACTCTGACCCCATATAACAACTTGTTTTATTTATCGATACATAAAATAGGAAGTTCTTCGACTCTTCAAACTTAGTAACTTTATACAGTAAAACTGATAATACTTTTTCCTCTTTCTACGAAATTATATTTAGTTATTAATAACAAATGCAACTATTATCATCATTAAAAAGGTCTATCACAGCCACTATAATACTCACTTTTTCAACAGCATTCTGATGTGTGTTTCACTCACTGTAGGGAACATAGCACCAATTTTAGCTACAGACTGTTCTGTGTCAGTGATCAAAGTGGTTTCCTGAATTCTTGACGAGGTAGTATGCGTCGGTGGCAAGGGTTGTGTCTGGACTTGGGGCATGGACTGAGGCGGTTGGGAAGGCACTGGATGTGGCATATAGGCCCTGCTGGGAATTGGACTCGGCCTTACATTTGTCAAATCCTGTAGAAAATGAAAGGAAATTAAAAATTACGAAACGAAAGCAATAACAACAAGAAAAAAAAAGCCATCCATTCTTTACCTACCTGAGAAGTATTAACCACATAATATTTACCTTTTCATAACTTTACACATGATTTCTTCGAACTTTCGAAAACAAAATACACGAAAACACAAAACGATACAGATTTGAATAAGAAGTTAACTTTAGCTTTCAGAATATAGATAAAGAAGAAAATTACACATACAATAAACAACAGATTTCAAGATTTCTCTCTTCAGGGATCATGTCACGAATTAGGTCTGGGGATTTTGTTCTAAAAAGCTACGCATGCAAATATAATATAAAATTCATATAATAAGAGAAAGGAGGGGGAGGAGGTACTAAAGACTATTCCTGACTTAGTTCCACTTGTAAACATGAAACTGCATAGTTATTTGTGTATATAGACTTTGAGGGAGATGTACGTTGGTTTACAATAGCGAGAAAGTCTAAGCATGCATAAGTTCACAAACATATACACAATGTCTCTAAAATAGTGCAACAAACGTGGGGAGGTCGTTATTTACGTATATCAGAAGAAGAAAAAAGTTCTGTATAACTTTGATACAATATTCCCTGGGTGAGTGGTAACGCTCGCTGCCTTGTAATCAAGAGATCCCGGGTTCGATTCCGGTAGCGGCACAAGTGGTTCGGAGCCCACGTTAAACTGTAGATCCCGTCCTTAGAAGCTTACCAGCTTCTTTAGGACGTCAATAACAATTCAATCAATAACTCTGATACGCAAGAAAGTTGAATCAAATCAAAGTATGTCCAGTATATTTACGTGTACTTAACTTCCGTTGATGTTGTTTAAAAAAAAAATGATAATGCTTTTACGGGAATCCTCGTAACGTACTATCAACAATAACAAACACATTGTTCAAATTTGTGACAAAACCGAACTAACTTTGAACGCTCTAGCTCCGAAACGACGCACTTCTCGACATTTGCTTAAAAAAGCTTTTTTCTTGTTCAGATGTAAATAATGACCTCCATAAGTTCGTTTTATTATTTTAAGACACACCGTACATGAAGTTTTGGAATATAGATACAAATAAAGCTATGGAAATTTTACATTTCTTTTAAAAGGGAAATGCTGAAATATCATGCAAAAGTTTTTATCATATATTTGAAAGGGAATAAAAAAAATACCAAGGGAACAACACCCAAATTTACCTGCAGTGGATGGTGCACACTTTGATTATACTGGTAAGTTGGCTGAAGGGGCTGATGAGGCGCAGAAAAGTGCGAGGGATGAGTGTAATACGGATGATAACTACGTAGATCTGGAGAAGCTCCTGGCTGGAGGGAGCAAGTGAGAAAGCAAGAAACACATAAAGAGAAAGCACTGAAGCAATTAAAAGGTAGAATCTGAAGACAGAATCATAAGTAACTAATTGTTTAATATATACGCTTCGTTGTAAGAGTCATCAAATAAAATACAGTAGTAGTGGTTGTCAAGACTTTCACAAAAAATTAAAGGGAGTTTCCGCCTTTTTCATATTTGTATGGCCGAATCCGTAAAAAAAAAAAAAAAAAAAAAAAAAAATTAACCTCGAGACCATGAACGAATAGCCCCACAAATCGATGATATATTAACTTAAGCTTTGTGTAGCGTCATTTTGGATTCCAATTTTCTCTAAAGCTCAGAATATGCAGCTACTGACAGGACAAAGAAGCACGAAGATACGCTTAATCCATTGGATTATGACTCTACTGTATACACACGATACGTCGCTCGTCACACATGTGCTTCGTTTGCTCTGTGTCCATTCTGCTTTCTTCAATTACTATCATTTTATTACAAAGGCTGTTTAAACAGAAACCGAACTTTTATTGTAAAGTTTGTGTATAAATACGTGGAAGAGAATTGACTGTGGTGATGCTAGCGGTGTCTTTCGACATCAACTGGCCCAGTTCTCAAACATGGTGCTAACAGTAGTAACACAGTAGAATTTTGTGTTAACTTATCCAAAACTTTCACAGAGACCTTTGGCATGTCACAATGTTTGAGTCGAACGCAATGTTACGAATGGTACAGACGTTTTAAATCTGCTCGAACCTCCACCTAGATGACCGTCCACATCTAGACACAGATGACGTGGAACGGATGTGGGGAGTTTTCCGTTCGAACTGTTATCTCACCGTGCATGATGTTACTGCTAAACTAAACATCAGTACAGGCTCGTATCACACGATTTTGACGAAAAAAAAAACTGCAGATACGACATGTTGCAACTAAATTTGTACTCATATCTGTTAACAGACGAATAAAATGAGGGCCGTGTCAGAACATATGAAGAGTTGTTACGACGAGCTGACCGAAATTTCCTAAAGCTGGTGATCACTAGTGATAAAACGTGGGTATCCGGGCACGGTGTGGGAATTAGGTCCAATCATCACAGTGGGTCAGACAATTCTCACCACGGCCTAAAAAAGCACGAATGAGTAAATCCCATGTTATAATGATGTTAAAAGTCTTGTAGGGCTAGCATGGTTCATTTGGAGTTTGTGCCACGTGGTTCAACAGTGAATTGTACGTTAACGTCATACAACAATTACGAGAAAAAGTGCGGCACAATAGGTTAGCGATGTGGTAGAACAAACCATGCATGGTACATCACAATAATGGACGTTCCCCGGGAATTTTGGGCAAAGCACCAGACGCCCAACAATCGGCCTAGTTCCCTGAACTGGTACACGCCTTCTTCATCCTCCCTACGTTGAAATCAAACTTCAAAAGTTGCAGGTTCCAGACCACAAAGGAGATCCAGGAGAAATCGCCATGGGACCTAAAGGTCATTCTAAAAATGGAGTTCTAGCAGGCATTCTAAACTGGACGAAACGCTACGAGCGGTGTGTGCACGGTGGAGGAGGGCGCTTTGAAGGAGACAGGTCCTGCAAAGTGGTAAGTATTACCATTTCTCCATTTTTTTAAAAGTTCGTTATCTTTTTAACAGCCCTGGTATTTATCAAGCTATGGTCCAAGGATAATAGGAAAACCAAGTTATTAGTAAATATCACTAATTGCGTTTAAGGAACATTCTCGTGCCACAACAGAATAGGTACTTTCATAGACCATGTTATAATACAATTATTATTCGATGTTTTACAAAAGAATGTTCTGCTCAACCCTGAACGACAACTCCTGTGCATGTAGTGTATTGCTTGGGTTTCAACCAGTTCGCCATATTGTTGTGTAATACGGTGGCAGCGAGGAAGACGAGCCAAATTGAAGGTATGTTTAAAATTTGGTCCTCGCCACGTAAATTTACATTTGCTCAACCAGTTCATTTCTACAAGTGATAAGAAGCCACAGCCTTCACGATGTTTGAAGTTTCCGCACATAGAATTATCTTTTCTGAGTGTTACCAAGCATAGCAGTTTTGTGTAAAGCGAATTAACAGCCATTGTTACAAGAAATATAGACAGTCGTATCAGAGTAATGTGATCCTACCTGATAATGGAAAAAGCCACTCCTGCTCGTGTAACCCTGACTAAACGGCAAGGTTCAGTGGTATTTAAATCGCTCAACTTCGCCGGACAATAAAGTACGACAAAGTTACTCTCGTGTTCACCGAACTAATCATGAACTACGGCGCTGACATGACACGAAGCGTTGTCCTGTTGCATCATCAAGATTGTTATGTACGGATTACGTTGCCCGCGACGATTGACGCGTCCAGTGTCCTATCCAGTGGAAGAAGCGATCCCAGGTCATATCCCCCCCCACACACACATACACACATACACATGAACACTACCGGCCTATGTTTAACCTTGGTCATATTACTATCCCGTCATATTCATAACCGCCCATCCATCTATGAAGAGAAACCTTAGGCAAATTGTGCAAAAAAGGCAACTTTCTCCACGCCTCCATCGTCCAATGATGGTACTCGCGTTAAAACGTGAGGTGTAGTTACCGATGGACCTTGGCTAACATTGGCGCCTTCACAAAGCGTCTACTCCAGAGACCCGTGCGTTAACAGTTCTCATTCCATTGTGATCTGTGACACAGACCTCTGTACCTTTAATGTTCTATAGAGAAGTATACTGCAGGACTGATCCGCGTCGACTGCCCTTTATCAGCTAACGACTACGACGTTCTTCCCTTTCAGCAACGATCTAACAGTTCCGATGTCTGGCGCTACTACTGTGTCGGCAGTCCATTCGTTATACACTCTCGCTACGATAACCTGTGGTTTAAAGATATTGTCACCCTTAGCGCGTTGGCCTATGAACATGGCTTTCTACATGTCCGATAAATCATGTCATCAGCATGTTTTGATTGTGTTCTGGACATGGCACAACTGTTACGTCTGGTCGCATAGATATTCCCAAAGTCGATTATAAAGCATGTGCTGTCTGACATACCATGTATCTGAATCTGGTGTGATTACATTATTTTCACACGACTGTTGACACAATTAAATTACTATGTACGTACAGACAGAAGAAAGAAAGTACTAATAGATGCAAATAAAGAGGTTGAGTTCGCTTACAAGTCTAACAAGAGATTATATACGAAGATTTTTTTTTGACTAAATGAACTTGTACTATGGACAACAGCATTAAATAATGTGTACTTTTATTATTCGAGAATTTAGGCATACTCCCACGCTTTTGGTTTGGGGGATATACAGGGTGTTTATGAACTACACCGACAAATTTCTGGAGGTGACAGACATCAAAACAAGACGACAGTTCTTCTGACAGATTTTCAAAATTTGCCTAGTTTCGGAGCTACATGCTGCCGAGAGCGTAGAAAAATGAAGTTCAGAGTTTCATATTTCTAACATCACGAAAAATAGAGCTGATGTGGCATGGCACCGTCGAAGACTTTAAATCTGCACTATTTAAAAGTGCATATTTCAAAATTCCACAATGGGCGCGCAAGCGATTCCCCAAAGGAATGAGGAGATCCTTAGAAATTTTCTGAAGTAAAGATGGGTCCAAATGAGCATGAATGGAACGATTTTCCACCAGGAAAAAATAATTCATTTGCGCCAAGTCGATATCTCAAACAGAATCCATATGCCGAGCGATTTTACTAAAAAAAAAAATGCTTGGTTGCAAAACAAACAGGAGTAAGAATTGCATCATTTCATCGAACGTTTTATTTATTTATATATTATCAAAGAGATTGAATATCACTGTCCGACTGGGAATGACGTATGTCATCTTTACTCACACGGGAAGTTGTTTAATTCATGCTTATTTCGACCTACCTCTACTTCAGAAATATTCCAGAATCCCCTACTTCCTTTGGGCAATCCCTTGCGTACTAATCGCAGAATTTCAGAATATGCATTTTTCAAATAGAGCAGGTTTAAAGACTGCCGCATCAGTTCTACTGTTCGTAGTGTTAGAAATATGAAGGTCTAAAGTTCATTTGCCCACGCTTTCAGCAGTCTGTAGCTCCGAAACTATGCACATTTTGAAATTTTCCATAGGAACTTACGATTTGTTTTGATGTCAGGAATCACCTCTAGAAGTTTGTCGGTGTTGTTCATAAAAACCCTGTAGTTGTAAAACAACAGAGAAAATATTAGATTAAAATATTATCTACATAATCTGTCAATTGGTCACATACCTGGAGAGGAATGGATTCAGTCGGACCTCCAGTACTTGACACATGCTGCGGCGTCATCTGCTGAATAGGCCTGTATCTCAAACGTGGATCATCCCATGTAGTTGTTTTATTGAAATAGTTAATGAAGTAGCTGCAAATAGAAAGATAATTTGCTTTTACTTATTTACTGCATTTACTGATCTAAACATTAAACGTTACTAATGATAAGAACCATATACCACTTTCTTCTTCTCTTTAAAATTTGAATGATTTTCCTGTGTTGTTTAGAGGAGCAAGCAAATTTATGCAAATTGGTATGAACAATGTTAAACTTTTATAATTGAGACGATAAATACATACCATGAATGCTGCAGGTAACAAATATATTTATATTTTTTCGTTACGTTACTACACTGAAATTATACAAGGTAGTGTAAAAACGTTCTTCTATGACGTTTATGAAAATATTGTCACACGGCACGTGCTGAAATTATAATGTAACTATAACACAAACTTTTCATAACACATTCAAAATGTGATCAAATTGGCAAAAAAGAAAAAAAAAGCATAGGAAAGGACAAGAATTACAAAAAGGAACAGCTAGTTACAATGAAAACGATCGTGTGCAAATAATCAATCCGAATATGTGCGAGTGATCTAAACGAATCGTAGTTTTCCTACGAAGGAAAATATCACTGTAACTACTTGAATAAATAGGAGAGGCATAAGTCTTGAATATGCTACAAAAATTCAGCTAGTAGAATGTACTTACGTGTCATTTGCCTCCGTTGTTTTTGTGAAAAGAATAATCACAGCAGGTTCGATGTTTCAGATTCAACTGGATACATCCTCAGGAATCAACATGTCACGGAAAGTAAGGGAAAACAAGAAAGAGGGAACAAATATGTACAGAAAAACGTAAGTGCGATTGTCTGATTACTTCATACTTTCCTTCTTCTGCCTATATTCCTTCTCTCTTCCTTTTTTACCCTTACTATCTGTCAAGTTTTATTCCCTGAGGATGCATCTAGTTGGATATGAAACGTCGAACCTGCTGTGACTTTTCTTTTCACAAAAACAACAGCTACTTACACGCAAGTACATTGTTCATACTTTGACTTGTACACATATTATACGTGTACAAGTATATACTACGTGCGGGGTGTAAAATATTATAGTTATACGTACGGGGTGTAAAAAGTATGTGCCGTTATGAGAACATTCTTCTACAACAAATACCAACTTAAATATTATTGCGCCTGTCTTAACGTGTTAGTCTCGTAATTGTTCTGGATTCGAAATCTGATACAAAAGCATGACTCTCTTCTCCTGATTATCCTCCAATACAACGATCTGAGAGTACCACCCCAGTATTTCATATAGCAGATCTGTTACGTAATACCAACACCCTGTACTGATGGTATAATAAGGTAGCTACCCAGTCCCCGTGGTCTACTGTGTACAGTCGAAAACATTGTATCGGCACTAGGGAGCCACAAAGATCAGAGTTTTGCTACGGGATATCCTGACTTTGTAGGTTCTGTGTTTCACCAGGCAAAATTGGAATGGTACACCTAGACTACGACTGGCTGCTATCTTCCAGCAAAGAGCACCAATTATCTATATCCTTTTAATTTTCGAGTACTAGGACATAATGATCATTGTCATTACTTTTATAACAATAAATCAACAATGTATTGTTCACAAACTTACGAATCTTCACAACTGTCTTCACTCTCCATGTTTTTCCCTCAGCAGAAAAAACTTTGTGAACGAATAAAATAAAATCTTTCTGTAACAAAAGTACGGATAGATGATGATTTCCTACTAATAAATCCACTCTTCTTGTTCCTTAGCTAACGCAAATATACTTATCTTTTATCTTATCTTGTTAGCTGAAGATAGTATTTACGGTGTAAGTTAAATATTTAGTTTACAAATGATAATGCTCGAGATTATTACAAGGATGGTCTAACATGGCATTTGATGTAACCGTGCTTTTATTAATAAATAAGTAAAGAAATGATACCACGAAATTCTTTCCGTTTAAAATAGAGTATATACACCAGAACAGGAATTTGGCTTAAACTAAGGACAGGAACGTAAATTCAATTGCAGATCATGAAATATTGGCCATTCTATATTGCTTTATATATAAAGCAATAAAACGAAAGTAATATGTTTTGCACAAATATTTTCCGTGCACAATATGCCATGTAAAGGGTCATATAAAATGTCTCCGCGGTTTTTTGGTACATTTTTGAACAAAAAATTTCTTTATTGAAAATCAATTTTAATCAAGTACATATTGACCATTATTATCTATGATCTTTTGCCATTTTTCGGGTAGCTTCATAATTCCATCGGTGCTTCGGTCGGTCAATTTTTTACCATGAAGAGAGTTTTGCAGAGACTGAAACAAATGGTAGTCAGACGGTGCAAGGTCCGGGTTATACGGTGGATGAATCAAAACTTCCCAACCAAGTTCCGTCAATTTGTTCCGAGTCATCAAAGATGTGTGTGGCCGCGCATTGTCATGATGGAACACAACTCCCTTTCTGTTGGCCAATTCTGATCCCTTTTTCTGGATTGCTTCGTTCAAACGGTCGAGTTATGCACAGTACAGGACCGAATTGATGGTTTCGTCAGGTTGCAGCAGCTCATAATGGACGTACTGTGCACAACTCGACCGTTTGAACGAAGCAATCCAGAAAAAGTGACCAGAATTGGCCAACAGAAAGGGAGTTGTGTTCCATCATGACAATGCGCGGCCACAAACATCTTTGATGACTCGGAACAAATTGACGGAACTTGGTTGGGAGGTTTTGATGCATCCACAGTATAGCCAGGACCTTGCACCATCTGACTACCATTTGTTTCGGTCTCTGCAAAACTCTCTTCATGGTAAAAAATTGGCCGACGGAAGCGCCACTGAAAATCACTTGGCCAAGTTCTTCGACGAAAAATCAAAGAAGTTCTACACCGATGGAATTATAAAGCTACCCGAAAAATGGCAAAAGGTCATAGATAATAATGGTCAATATGTACTTGATTAAAATTGACTTTCAATAAAGAAATTTTTTGTTCAAAAATGTATCAAAAAACCGCAGAGACTTTTTATATGACCCTTTATTTATTCTTTTCCGATGTGTAATTACAGTAATATATACTAATAAACACTTTTTTTTACAATAATAATAATAATTCTCATTAGGTCTGTTTTACTTCCGGACCATGTTATTTAATCTACTTCTTTCCCCGTAAAAAGCTCATATGGACAAACACATTATATAACATAAGCTTTTTATATTGTAGGTTTCAAATATTCTCTTTTTGTTTCCTCAACGAATGCATTTATTATTATTATTACTTGCAATAATGTGTTCTTCCCTACGTCAACATCCACAGTCCTCCACTCCTGACCTATTCTCACCCCCCCACCCCCCCTCCCCAGTTTCTGTTCTTTTCTTTCCAATGGCAACACGCTATATTTTCTACATTTTTCGTGTCTGTTTATTGTTTTATTTTCTGATTAAGTTTCCTATACTGGCTCCTGCCTTTTCTGATTGGCTCTGTATTCTGTTCATTTTTCGTTGCGTTTCCTATACTGAATTTCCTACTCTGAATCCCTCTTTCTCAGACTACGCTTCCTACACTGACTCCCTATTTTTATTATTATTATTTATTACATCCAGCTCAATTTTCAAAACAAAAAACCCTTACCAAAACCGAGACTCTCAGAATAGTCTTAGAAGCCTGTGTAGCGAGTATGGCATCATACTTTTTTGTTAATTCCATTAAAAGTGATGGCAAACATCGTTACACAGACAATACTGGAATCATCCCGCGAGTTTCTTTGTTATTTCCTTGGACACTTTTGTTTACCTTTTACTAAGCAGGGTGCAGCTTGTTCCCATAATTTATCTGTTATACCTCTCCTGTTAAAATAAGTATCATCCACTTTCCACAAAGGTGGTCTTGTTTGCACTTCCGAAATGAACATTTTCCTCCAAAACTTCGCCATCACAGAATGACGAAAAAATTTTCTCTCTCGAAAAATAGAGCCAGATCTAATTGTCTGCTGCGTCCTGCCCCACCCACCCTCTCATTATCACTATATTATTCGCTCACTCGCTCTGGTGTCCAACTACAGTTGAAAAATTTACACAAGTTCCTCTGCAAAATATTACTACACTGCTGCCAAGACTTCACAGAAATTACTCTGCCCTTGCCAAGTTACGTCGAGGTGAGACATACTTTCTGATGATACTAAATCTGTTTATTTTTTTTTTTTTTTTTTTTTTTTCCAGAAAATACTTTCAGACAACTTCCTGGACGAAAAGATTTATGAACAAACCAGTAGATGATGTATACAGTTAAGTTACTGCCAAAATCCTAAGCCAAGGCTTAATTCTGTGGGTGCATGCAAGAACCTGATAAGTTCCAATTATCTATTTTCGAGGAAAAACAGGTTTAAAGATCTGAGAAATCATTGTCCCTGATACAGAAACACTATGTTTTGGACAACCAAACATTGTTTCCGGGCATTCTTTTTTAAACATAGCTGGGTAGTGGGTACCTGCAAAGTATTCTCTTTACACCCGCAACAGAGAGCCATCTCAGGTTATTACAGGTTTTACATGTTACAATCATATACATTTTATTAAACATGGTATAAAAAATATTACTTAAAACTAGCATGTTAAAAAATGAAAGGTAGGTAGAAAAGTCACCATAAAGTTAAGAGAGAAAATATAAGAAGGAATAAAAAATTATAGTGGTAATAAATGATGAAGATTGGATGGTATTAAGATGAAAAACAGAGTTACGAGTGAAGAAGATATACAAGGTAACATTTTCAAAGATTATATAAAAATTTCGAACAATCATAAATTACTTTGCGTTATAGATTTTACTTGCTCCCAAGTACTTAAATTTGTTTACTTTCTCTATAACCTCAACCCTAATTCTTATGTTTTAATGTTTTTATTTCCTTCATTCCCTGTGTTTCGGCATGTTATCATGTATTTTGTTTTATCTATGTTTACCTGTAGACCTATCTCATCGCACGCTTCTACTAAGACATCGATGTTGCTTTGTAGTGCATCTATAAAAACTTCTAACATCGCGATTATATCAAGGAAATTGAAAATATACAGAACGGTTATTCTGCCGGTAATACTTTACGGTTGCGAATATTGAAGTACGACCCTAGCAGATGAACATAAATTACGTGTGTTTGAAAATAAGGTTTTGAGAAAGATATACGGGCCGAAATGACTGGAGGAGACTGCATAATGAAGAACTCCACGGACTGTACGATTCACCAGATGTTGTAAAAATAATGAAATCGCGACGACTAAGGTGGGCAGGCCATGTAACTTGGATGGGGGAAAAACGAAGATTATATTCTATCCTGGTTGAAAGGCCGGATGGAAGGAGACAATTGGGAAGACCGAGACTTCGTTGGGAGGACAATATTGGAAGAGATCTTCGAGAAGTAGGCGTTCGTGATGAAAACTGGCTTGATATTGACCAGGATAGAATCCAATGACGAACGTTTGTTACTGCGGCGATGAACTTGCGAGTTCTATAAGCCATAGAGTTAGTTATAGATTTACATAAAATTACATAGTTTCTAGTCTAATAATCTAATTAAAAATATTTACCAGTCTTAAAGTAATTTCAAAATACGTATATATTCGGTGTGACATCCATATTAATTGATTTAACTCACTCGTCACTGAAAGCCATCTTCAGTTATTGTAGGTTTTGCAAAGTACAAAGGTATACAATTTTTAAAAATAATGTTGAAATGCAAGATATAACAATATTACTAAAAACTATAGAGGTAAGAAAATAAGATTAAAAAAGTTACTAAATATGCTAAAGGTAAGTATAAAAAAAAACGATATAAGTATTGAAAGGAATAAAAATTGTGATAACATACAAACTGTGATAAAAATTGTGTACAAGACATGCAGTTTCATAAAGTAAAAAACAGAGCTATCTTATGGAGAAAATGTACAAGGGTATTCCGTTTCAAAGATAATATATAAATTTGAAAATATCTTAGATTACTTTTGTAGTAGACCTAGCTGAAGATTACATATTCTGCTATTCAAATCATGTAACTAAAATAATTTGCAAGCGTTACACAACATCTGTCTGATAAAACTTAGAAAATCTGTAAATTTAAATGCAAAATCTATATTACTATTTCTTTGAATACTGTTGTGTTTTTTTACAAACTCTGACCATCAGAGAGTTCACGTGTATCAATATATTAGAAAACGGTATGTATAATGGTATTCTCTTACGTAGTGATAGTCTGCCGACATTGAAATTTATTTTTCCTAACAGATTTCCGCAGTCAATATTACCATTCACCAAATTATAAAGAAATGCGTGTTCCGCTAATTTTCTTCTTTTGGATAAGGAGTCATATTGAAAATCTTCCAGTAAACTATTATAAGAAATTCTCTCTTTATATGAAGATGTTTTAAATTTTCTGTAATAAAGGCTCCTTAAACTTTTTTTCAGAACTTTCTCAATTAAGTTTTTGGAGGAAGTGGACCAGACCACAGATGCAAATTCTAATTTACTTCTTACAATACTAATGTAAAGTGTTATAGGAACGCTAATGTCGTTAAAGTCCTTTGTAATCCAGATTACAAACCCTAGTAGTTTGTAAGCTTCATTAGAAAGTTTCTCAATATGATTTTCAAATGTTAATTTGATATTCAAAGGATTTTAGGAGAGTATCTCAATTTTTTTTTTTTTTTAAATGTCACTTATTAGGTTCTTGCATGCACCCACAGAATTTTACTCATTCATAGCTGGAAACAATGGGTAACACAAACTTAAAAAATATGTTTTTCAGTTGATGTTCACAACAGTTCTACTACTTTACGTATACAATATTGTGTGTAAATGACGGGTTAAGTCTAGTTGAGGTTAGCTAGAATGTCAAATGTATGCAATGTTTGTCAAGGTGCTGAAACGCAAATAAGAACAAAAGTTTTAGACATGCAAGTGTGATATGAGACTGAAAAATAGTTAAAAAGTACATGATACTATTTGGCTGCTTCCGTGTTGGGTCAAGCACATTTAATGACTGTCAAACGTCGTATGTATTGCGTGTAATGAAAAAGAATAATCTTATTTTACTTTAATTAACCAGTCTTCACCTGCTCGACATTGTATCCATGATTTTTCTAAGCAACATACATGTCATTCATAACATGAAGTGATGCCATCAGTATGTATCTACATATCTGAGATCTATTGATCAACTCGAGTGCGTATATAACAAAAAAATTATGACAGATGGCTTTTCATAACTTTTTGGTTTGCTGGCTGTCGGTAGGTGTTCATAAAATTGTTTGCGAAGTAATGAGTGATATGAACCGTACACAGCACAAAAGTTGACTGACCTCAAGAAGAATATCCTAAATGGCCTGTAGATCTAATTTTGATTAAAGTAATGAACTTGTATCGTCTGCTCTCCGATACCTTTAGTCCAGTGCTGCTCTCTATAAACCAACTAGTCACTTTCTCTAGGCTGTTACTTCGATGAATAAAAATGGTAATTTTATTAATATTCACATTTAAGTATTTCCTTAATGTTGCACTTTTAATTTTAAGCGTATAGTTACTTTTATTTAGTTTTAAAAATGTATTATCATCATCGGGTTGTCACCGCTATTCTGTCGCTGTTCCGTGTCCCGATTGTGTTTTGTTAGTTTCGTTAGCGATCGAAGTTTCGAGTCAGAACAAGTCTAAAACATGGAGGAAAGCTCCCGTATCACCCAGCTGATAGCTGTATATCCAATTTGATCCTATATACCTGCTGCCAGTGAGTAAATAATTATATCGGAAAAAAGGACTTCAGCAGGTGACGGAAGTTTTACATAACTCATTTCATGAAGAAAGTTATTTTTATGGCAGATAACATATAACAACTAGATTGCAAGTTACTCGTCACGTGAAGACGTGTACCGCCATAGTAACAGATTGCAGAAAATATTGGTTTGCGGCTCAATTACCAGTGTTTCATACCCGCTTTTGGTGACTTTCGTTGAAATTTTAGTGGAAGTTTGCATTAAAGGGAAAATGAGTTGATAATTTTCTGAAAACTTCCAGTTTATGGAGCGTTAGTAACTTCCCGCCAGTCATTGCATTTGCGTTGTATACCTTTTAGTTTTGCTCTAAATTGCTGTTACCTGCAAAATTTATTTAGTATCGTTGAGTTTATCTTGCCAATAGAGTATATTAAAGTGATAAATATTCTGAAATATGACCTACCTAAACATTCATGAAATTGTTTTTGTTACGAGATTTTTGCTAATGGCCATGTTAACTTTTTGTGTAAGAAAAGGCTTACAATTCATTTCATTTGATATTAAGAATGATGATCTCGTTTCCCCGCTATGTTCTACTATACAATTTGCTCCAGAAGTAAAAACTTTTACTATGATAAATTTGTCTGTCCTGCTGTTGTTATCAGCCAGGCCTAAAACAATTTGTAAATTTGTTAGTACGGAATTATTGATAAAGTCAACCAAAACAAATATTCAAGTCAGTTATCCATTGTTCACCAGGCATGTTGAGTTGCAAATAATTCCTTACACTCTTGTATATTTAAATTTTTGTATGGAGCCTTTGAAAATATATTTATAGGTTCGTTTATAACTCAATGCATAAAAGGTTGTATGCCAATTTTTCAAGGTTTATGTTCCCTACTCTGACCACTTACT
>JAGDQP010020299.1:0-33504 GCA_022664845.1 Lepisma saccharinum | reverse complement strand
ATTTTCAAAAAAATTCATGTAGCACCATGGAAATTACTAACCGGAAGAAGCTAACAGAAAATGGCCAACATTGGTTTCAATCGATTTATTTTGTCCAACTGTGGAAATGCATATCGTTCTTGACACGGCAATATGTCGTAAACAACTGCATTTCAAATAAACTTCATTTTTTTTTTACCTTAAACTGCTATACTGGCAGTGTAAACAAGTTTAACACACGGTCTTCATAAGGGAACAAGGATTTTTTTTAACGGATCAAATTAATTTATGGGCAAAAGGCATTATTTTATATATTGGCCTACTTTCACTTAATCTTTCAATTTAAGTCTCATTAATTTACTTCTTACGTGGTTTATATATGAGTCTCTTTGATCAAAAATGCATTTGTGAAATACAATATTTCATGATTCCTGAACACATTGCTAAAATAAAATGACTCGTGATGAGAGTTACGACATATTGCGGTGTCATGAATTGTTCCAAATTGTCGCCATTTTGATTTGTATGAAAACAACTTTATCACACGCACTAGATCACACGATATTCTCATATAAAATTATTACACTAGGTTTATAAAATATTAATTAAAATAAGGTTATATAGAAAGTTAGTTTCCACGTACCTTATTTAATGCGACACAGGAGAGTGGAGAACAAACTGTTATTGTTTCCCCTTCTTTCTTGAAATCTAAATAACTTCAAACCGTTATTAGACGTCGATGCGTATCCTGTAGGTGGCGTGTTATGTCTAGCAGTTTCACGTCAGATATAAGTCAAGCACCCATTGGCAAAATGTAATTTTATCCTAGCAAAGTTGCTAGGATAAAATTATAGAAAACCAGCAGAAATTACATTGTAAATTAAAGTAAACTAGTAGACAGTACAGAAAAGGGTTCTACTACTAAAACAGTATACCTGGCAACAATTAGACGACAGACACCTGTGCGAAAGATAACTTCAGATAAACAAAAACAATCCGTTGATAAAGAAATGTATGTTTTTCTTCTTCTTCAATAAACACAAAGAATTTGAGTGTTTCCCCAATTTTGTATAGAAAGGAACGTAATTTTGTATAGAAACGAACGAAAGGACTTTCTTAACTTTAATTTGAGCAGACATAATAAAAAGGAAAATATTTAACAATGACAATACAGCAGAGATTACGCAAGGATTTTCAGTTTGGGTGGGGGTGTAGACAAAATTGGGAGGGTGTAATAGTTTTGCACATTTTCTATCGATTTTTGACTGAAAAAATGTTAACGTTTGGGGGTGTTCTCGAGCATTTCGGGAGTGATACCACCACAGGGTCTGTCTGGCAGAATTACTGCAATAAGCCTCAAATTAGAATTTGGAAGCTCGGTTTGTCATGGTGCCGGCAATTTTGATTGTTTTTATAAAGGCTTTTTTACAGTCTCATAAGGTAATTATCAGGTGGTACGCGTACTTTAGCGGGCGACTTGTGCGCTTTATTCGTAGTCAATCTTATCTTAAAAGTGATGCAGTGACGTACGGAGCCGCCGTAGCTCAGGTGTAGAGCGTTGGCGTAGCATCCGGGAGGTCAGAGTGGGTTCGATCCCAGTGGTCGACCATCCTGACAGTCTTTCCTGTCACAACAGGCAAATGCCGGGATGGAATCTTCAACATAGGCTCTGGCCGACACCTTCACCAATACTTTTCCCTCCCCTATCCTGACCTGAGCCTTAGTTGCCTAGAGGCCATACAATTCAATTTATGTAGTGACGTCATTCCCCAGACAAGACAAGCTTAGGATGCAGGTTAAAAAACTGGAAGGATGTATAGTTTAATTTGTTTACCTATGCATATTTGTACAGAGTTAAATTATTAAACTGGAAAATAGGTTCTAACGTTAAAGTAGAATTTTGATTAAGCACCTTAGCAAACTTGAGACTTTCTAAGAATGGAACCTACAGTTTATGTTAAATTGGCATCTCAACACTATACCTTCAACCTACCTGATAAAGAGATAAATAATGCATATTAAACTCTTCTTTAAGACTGTGCATTTAGAAAAACGCTTCATAAGCACAAAAATCACACTACTACTATATAAATTACCTGAGCCGCTCCATTTTCTTTAAAAAATAATGAGGAGGTACAAATAAAAATGACAAAGAAAATGTGAGCTATTATTGGGGTGTAATACGCTTGGAAAAAGTGTAAAAAAAATTTACAGAATGTGAGATAAATGTGCTCCATTAATAGTGCTGAAAAAGTGTTCGAAAACGCTAAAAAAATGTTCTTAGGATTATAGTGCTTTTATTATGTTCAATAATGCGCTCCGATTTATGTAGTACTTATAATGGAACACATTCGAACACTTCACAGCACTTTCTTACACAATTGGTATACTTTTAAAACACATTCTTGCTTTTGAAAGTGCCCTAAAAGTGTAAAAAAGTGTTATTTTTTTTACAGTGTAGGCTTTTTGTGATAATGTGGAATAGTGTCATTTATAACATCTATTATATGAAGATACACATTCATACATCTTCTCAGCATCCTAGAATACAGCAGATTAATAATACAGGACTCACTTACATTCATAGCTCATGCTAAAAAATTAGTTTCCAGAAGATTTGTACAAAGAAATATAACTACATGGAAAAGCTGATTTACCGATGTTTGCAGATTGGCCTGATGAGAAGAGAGCTACGAAATAAAATCAAGAATAACAAGAGCTTACAGTAGAATATATACAAATCCATTCAATCCTGTTAATAATCTGAAAAATTAAGTGCTAATACAATCTGTACTATTCCTGCAAATAATTCTAGAATGTAAAAATATAGTTGCAAGTTTGTTGCAACCTATGCGAAATTGCCCTTCGCTGTTTTATAACGTTTGCATCATTATGGTTGGTTAACTTTACATGCATGTGTTCTGACGCAAAGACGAACGTTCCATACAAACAACTGCAATGAATATTAATGCGCGTAGATGATAATCTGTAAGTTTTGCTTGTGAAAGTAACAATCACTTTCAATGTGCTTGACATTGTTATTTAGCCTATACTTAATATAGGTTAGAGTGTTACGTCCGTTACGCTCTTTTCTAAGTTATTATCTTACTTTCCTATGGTTTGGCTGCATCAGCTTATTACACTTAAAACCATTAGAAGTTGGTCAACTATTGTAGAAAAGTAGCCACTGGTTTAGAAGCAGCGCCGCTCACTTTTTGGTAAGTTCGTAACGGACGTAACAAGATAAACTGCCCCCAAAATATTTATTGAAATATGCATAGGTACGGAATATTTTCAACTTATCTGTCTGCTGACCTATTTGTTAGACACTTACATTTAATATACTCATATACCAATTTCTCTCAAATCCTTGCGCTGGTGGTGGTGTCCAGTGTAAATACGATAAAAATATGCACTACAATAACTTAGTTCAGATATGTGTCAAACAAACAACATGGAAGCCGGATCACGTAACTCAGGGCTGAAAACATCATGTTTCTGGGATATTGAATACTTGTGCGTGCGAAAGACGATATCACTTAAAACCAAAAATAAGTTTCATTTTGTCGTGACAATGTCTACTTTTCGCTGGAATGCACCATATATATATATATGAGAGAAGTTAGTGGAATTCTCAGAAGCCAACAGACTGTTCATTTCCAATACATTTTTCAAGAAGGCGCCCCAGAGGAAGTGGACATGGAAAGGCCCAAATGGGACCAAAAATCGAATAAGAGGGCAATTCTGCAAGACGTGTCTGTTCTGAACAGTTTCAAAGTCTCGAATCATCATAGCATGGTGAGATGTAAGCTGAAACTAAATACTAGGCTTGAGAGAAAGAAGCTTATCAGAGGAAAACCACCACTTTTAGATCTGCAAAATCTAGGAAAAAAAAAAGAGAGACATTCGAGATAGAACTAAGCAACAGATTCAGCGCCTTGGAAGAGTTAGAGGATGAAGAAGACATCAACAGCACAAATAAAATACTGACCGAGATAATAAGAGAGACAGCCAAGGAAATAGCAGGCACCACAAAGAAAACAGAGAGCAAAATCTCAGAAGAAACTAAACTCTTGATGAAGAAAAGAAGGGAAATGAAAGAAGAGGAAAAATAAATAAAAAGGATTGAGTACATAGAACTAAATAAAACCGCAAGGAAGAAAATAACAGAGGCTTTACGAAAATATAACGATAATCTTGTTAGAAATACAATCGAGGAGAACAAGAGCCTGAAGAAAACCAAACAGCAGCTCATGATAGGGAAAAAGCAAATAAATTCAGTTAAGAGACCAGACACAAAATAAGGAAGAAATTATAAACATATTTGAAAATTTCTACAGAGAATTGTATCACTCCGAAGAAGAACTAGGAAATCAAGACTCAGAAGGAAATGATGTAGATGTCCCAGATGTAATGAAAGAAGAAGTGGATAAAGTACTTCGAGGGATGAAGAACGGAAAGACGCCAGGAGAAGATGGACTCACAGCAGAGATGTTTAAATGGGGAGGTGGAAAGATGAAAGAGGAACCTGCGAAATTATTCTCTATGTGCCTGAGGAAGAGAGAAATACCCAGAAGTTGGAATAATGCTGTTATAATTTTGTTGTACAAGAAAGGGAACAAAGAACGCGTCGAAAACTACAGACCAATTAGTTTACTGTCAGTTCTATACAGAATGTTCACCAAAGTTATTTTGAATCGTATTGAACGGGACTTTGATTTTAACCAGAGAAGGGAACAAGCCGGATTTCGTCGTGGATTTAGCACAATGGACCACATACAAACATTGAATGAAGTTATGGAAAGGACTAATGAATATGAACTTCCACTATGTTTGGGATTCATAGATTTCGAAAAAGCTTTCGATTCGGTCTCCTTGTCAGCAGTACTTAAATCACTTGAACATCAAGGCATCGAAAATGCGTACATCAAGCTACTGCGAAACATTTATTCGACTGCCACATCTGTCATTAGACTGCATCAAGAAAGTGAAAACTTTAAAGTTGGAAAGGGGGAAAGGCAAGAAGATTCAATTTGTCCAAAACTGTTTTGTGCGGTCCTGGAGAGAGTGTTCCAAAATTTAAACTGGGATGAAGGTGGAATTATAATTAATGGCGAATATCTTCATCACCTACGGTTCGCTGAGGATAATAGTCCTGTTTGCTTCAAGTACTGAAGAACTACAAACCAGAATGGAAGAACTGAATAATGAGAGTTCGAAAATAGGCCTTAAAATCAATTTAAGTAAAACAAAAGTCATATACAATCAACATGCTACAAAGAGGGAAATAAAGATTAGAGGAGAGACAATAGGCATAGTTGATGAGTATGTTTACCTAGGCCAGCTCAAAACATCGAATGCCAAGTTGACTGATGAAATAAATAGAAGATGTAAAATGGCGTGGAGTTCGTTTAGAAGACTACACTTTATTTTCAAAAGCAAACTACCGATGTGTCTGAAGCGTAAAATTTATAATCAATGTGTCTTACCTGTGATGATGTACTGCTGTGAAACTTGGACATTGAATGCGCAAACGACTCAAAAATTGAGTCACACAAAGAGCAATGGAGAGATGCATGGTAGGAATAACCAGGAAGGACAGGAAGACAAATGAATGGATCCGCGCACAAACAAAGGTAGAGGATATAATCAAGACTGCGAAGAAGCTGAAGTGGAAATGGGCCGGTCAGAAAGCTGGACGAACAGATGGAAGGTGGACGACAAATGTACTACATTGGATTCCTAGAGAAAAGAAGCGACCGAGACGACGTCCGAATGTAAGATGGGTAGATGAATTCAAGCGTTTTTCAGGAACTACATGGATGAGGATAGCAGCAGACCGAGATATGTGGAAAGAAAAGGGGGAGGCCTTCATCCAGCAGTGGATAGAAAACGGCTGAATATGATGATGATATATTGTTGGCATTAGCATGATGAATAGCATGTAAATTTAGAGTTTTAATGATTCTGGGGTCAATGCTGAAGACCCGACATGCGATATCGCGAAAACGATGAAGTGTATAGAAAAACTGGTTTTAGATTTGAAATCGCCGTGATGAATAACGTAATTGTGAGTAATGACTCTAAGACAAAAGTGTCAAAATTTGATAAGTCACATGCAATATTAGGTTAAATCACATACACTAGTTCGAGGTCAGACAGCTCGCATACGGTATATACAAGAGATGTGTTACGTCAATGTTCAGTAATTTGCATAAAATTTTAACAACTTCAAGAGAGATCGAGTGAAATCTTCCTTTTAAAATTCCATCCATTTATAATTTATTTAATGCTATATTTTCTGCCTTATCATACATCGCTCGCCTGTTAAAAGGAATGTTCATTCTATGGATAATCACAAGGGATGTATATGATGAACTCTGATATGACAGTGAACTGACTGGTCTGTTGAAAATTATCGTGTTTTATTTTCTAAATCCTCCTTCATTTACAACAAATCTAGACAAACTTGCAACTTATGACTAGGTAGTGGCAGGTACGGTCCTTGGTTTCTAAAAAAAGTAAGGATTTAATAAAAACATGGAGTTTTTAAAACGGAACCGTAAAAAATTCATAAGACCTCCGGCACGAGATGTTCATCTTCTTTGGACAATCATCACCATAAGTGTATACGAATATTTAAAATTAATTATGTGTTGTTTTGTGTTATTCTGATTTTTAAGATGTTATAGTTACTATTTTTGAATGAAAATTTAATTTATACATTATTTTTTAATGCCTATGAACAATTTTGTTTCGTTCATAACTCGTCTGTGGGTGTCTATTGAACGGAGTGGTTAGGAACCCACTTTACCTGCAGGTCCCGTCAGGGATTTAGCCACTGGGGGCGTGACCCCAAATACTGTGTGTGTTTCCCCCAAACGAAAATTGGAATAATACAGAAGACATAATAAGGTCCAGGAACTTCGTACACGATACCTGTAGGCCAGTGTATCTGAAATCACCCAGCTTGGCTGCTCAACCCCTTAATTTATTATACATTTATATCTCTTATATAAGAATAGTCCAAAAGGAGATTTTTTTTATTTCTACACAAACATATTAATTAATGGCAGCCATTTTTTTTATTGCGGCGCATGCCATAATTTATGTTAGGAGACGTTTAAGGAAAATGTAGTGTTTGTGGACAGGGTTATCATAGGACATTGAAACAAACACCATTCTTTCCTTTAAAATCCGCTTGATAATTTTAGTCTTCTGCATGAAAACCCTAGAACCTAATCGAACTGATCAAAATGGCATTCAGATGTGATTGTTGAAATAAAAACAATTCCGTGCTTCAGGGCGCTTTTTCACCCGGAAGGAATTGAATATCAAAGTTGATGTTTTGTGCACATATCAAAGTATGTTCAAGGTTGATATATGCGGTGCTATTCATAAATTTTTTATGATTTTTTGAAAATCCGAAAACTCGTATTTTATGCATCTTGGAGGCGCAATATCTGTGGTAGAACAAAATTTAAAAATATTTTTTTTTCTCAAGTTATACATTTATGTCAGGAGAAACTATAGTAAAAATCTGAACCTCAGTACTTGAATTTGAAGGGAATTGGGGGTGACTAATGCTCATGTGTGCTATGGTATGAATATTGCAGACCTTTATATCTGGTGGTAGACCAGATAAAAAAAATCTCAATTTGTTTCACACGTTTTACATGGTAGGAACTTATGTCACTTATTTTTATCTAATCTCCCATCAGAGATACGGATCTTTAATGTTTCTACCAAAGCGTGCACGAGCATCATTCATCAACAATTTGCAAATTTGTGATTTCATTCAAATTCAAATATCACTAAGGTTCAAAATTCTGCCCTAGTTTCTCCTGACATAAATGTATAACGTGTAAAAAATATATATATTTATATTTTGTCCCACCAGAGCTACTGGGCCTCCAATATGCGTAAAATACATTTTTTTTTTTTTTTTTGTATTTTCAAAAAATCATAAAATGTCAAGGAAGTACGAATCAGCCTTCATATACTGTATACGTTATATACACTTTGATATATAATAGTGTACAAGAAATCAACTTTAATATTCAATCCCTTCCGGGCGAAAAAGCGCCCTGAAAACTGAAATTTTGATTTCAACAACCACATTTGGATACCATTTTGACCAGTTCGATTACGTTTTAGGAATTTAAGTTTTTCATTCAGATGACCAAAATTATCAAGCAGATGTTAATGAAAAGGACAATTTTTGTTTGAATACACTATGAAAAACCAGTTCGCAGGTATTACATTTTCCGTAAACATCTGCTAACACAAATTCTCGTATGCGCCCAAAATGGGCGCCATTAATTAATCAATCGGTTGGTATAAAAATAAAAGAATATCCGTTTTGAACTATTCTTATATAAGAGATATAAGTACTTAAGAAATGAAAGGGATCGAGCGGTCAAGCTGGACGATTTCAGAAACGCTATGCAAAACCTTGCTTGAATCAACGTTGGATTATTTTGGATAAACACGAAGTATGATACTGCTTGGTATTTGTAAAAGTGCCCCTCTAAGTAAATATGTGCCCGCTATAATTTGTCTGGCTACACTGCTGGGTTCCGTCCTTAGAAGATCAGCAGTTCGTTTCGCTTATTCGAAACAATTTTCTTACAGTAAATGTAAGATAGATCAGTAATTGTTTTGGAGCTTCTGGGTCGGCTTTAATTGTTTCTTCATTATTAGAACATTTGCAAATTAACGCCATCATAATTTATGTTATTTTAAATGTAAAGACAATTCGTAGACAACAAAAATTGAATGTTCCGACGTGACTGGTACAAAGCTAAAAATTTCTGGCAGTTCTTGGATTCGAACTCGTGCACATGGGAATGAAAAGTACAATATCCACGCGTCTTAAAAACCCGTTTTTTATTATTCCATAGTATATTACACTTTTCTCTACATCTATTACACTATCTGACAAATGCCTTTAATGCCCTTAATATCATGAAGGCCAAAGATTGGTTCCAAAATAACGGTCTAACGATGAATGAATCGAAAACGGAAATGCTGTATTTCTCATTGAAACATAACATAACTATTAATAATAGTAACGAACATGTCAAATTACTGGGTATACATGTAGACTGTAGATTAGAATGGTCTACGCATACGGAAATTATGTGTAAAAAAATCGCTAGTAATATTTTTCTACTCAGAAAATTAAAATATTTTCTATCGCAAAAGGTTCTTTTGTAGGCCTATTTTGCTCTTATTCATTCTAATCTATCACATGGCGTTATGTTTTGGGGAAATTCTTGCGGAGCGAAACAGGTCTTCTTATATCAAAAAGCGGTCATCAGATGTATTAAGAGACTGAATTATAGGGACTCGTGTAGAACAAGTTTCATAGAACAATTTTTTAACGCTGCCTTGCTTGTCTGTTTTCACTTGTTTGAAACATATAAGGGAAAATATACACACTTTTAGCACAAGAGGTTCATTGCATCCGTACCCAATTAGAAACAGCAACAACATTCACCCACCCAAAATAAGACTGCTGAAATCATATAATAACTATCAACAGATCGGAATAAGATTATTTAACTTATTGTCGTTACATATCAGAAATCTGGATATAAAACGATTCACAACAAATAAAAATTATACTGGTAAACTCGGAAGCATATGACATACAGGAAGTAGCCGTTTTTTAAAACTGTATCATAACGGTTATTAGAGTGGTCCATATAAGATCATGGTGCACAAAATATTAAATTGACTAATTAGAGTGTATAATAGTTAGCTGGAAATATATGTGCATATCCAGGGTACAATGTAAGAATTTTTGCAATCTTGTAATAGACCATGTTGTTGAATTTTGATTCTATATTGTTTGACTTGTTCATACATTGTACATGTAAATGAACGCAATAAATATTACATTACATTGTTGTATTATTTGGTTTTGTGTTCAGTAATAATTGCAACCTACCTTTCTTAACTTATAAATAAATAGCTCGCTAGTAATTATCGTATACCCGCGTTTTATTAGTTACTGGCAATTGTTCAAATTGCCCCACAAAAATTGTACATAATACGTTACATGAGTTAAATACGGGCAGTTTAATATGAAATCCATGGTTTATATAGTTATCCAAAAACATGCTTCCGTTTTTCGCTTTGGGGAAAACTTGGAAGTCTGGATATTTTATTATTTGTTCCATCGAGTAATTTGAGAAAATACCTCGTGTAATTTGGTTCATAATTTTCTGATACTATAACCATATATGGTTTGTATGCCTGGAATTCGTTAACCAATGTTCAAACGTGTCCTTTCTTCTACATTTGTCACATTTATCCGACTCACTTGCCCCTTTTTGAGACATGTATTTTGTTGGCAAAATGTTATGAACTTTATATGCTAAATTATGCAATTGTGGCAAGTTTCGAATTTCTGCCAAATTTACCCAGATGTCCGACCAATTTTGTGTGGGTTTTTGCTGTTGTACATATGATATGTGATTTTGGGACTGTTCCCCTATAAAACTATATATGTGTTTGACTGTCCATTGATCTATGGGAGTTTTGGTCGCTAATGCCTTGTTTAGATTACTAAACTTTTACGATAGTAAGATTTACGGGTAAAACTAACTTGCGTTCAGACTACCGAACTTAACTTGGTTATCGTGCTTGTTCTACCATTGTCTATAAAGAAACAGGAAGAAGTTTCCGTATAGTAAAGAATCTTCTTGTTACACGGGAGAGGATTAAATTATAAAAAAATGAACACAAATGAATTGATTGTAGCATCACATTTTGTATATTAGTTCTGCCATCATCCTTTTATATTTTAAAAGTGATATGCACCACTAGGATACTATATACTTCGATAAAGAAAGAAGTAAACTCACGAAGTGAGCCCTGCCTAATGACTAACTTGCGTTCAGACAGCCGTTTCTTACTAACGTTTCAAAATAACCGTCGTAAGTTGACGCTAACTCAATGTTAAACCCGCGTTAACGGTAACTACCGTTTACATTACTAAAATGATCTTGGTTAACCATGGTAAGATGTTAGTAATGTAAACAAGGTATAATGCATAGGTTATTTCAATAAATGCTTTGGTTAAATATGGCATCAGCCTGCGCCATGGTTGGATGTTCAGGGACAGTTCCAGTTCTATTCTTCTTAAAGGGTCATTCCAGCTCAGATCGCCTAATGCTTCCAGGTCGACCATCTCAGATTTGAATGATTTTTTTTTCACAAATACTATGGGTCAAGTGAGGAAGAAATGTAAAATATCCCTTTTGTATTCCTTTCCGTTCCAGAGATATATGATGTGAAAGAATGGTCGAAAATCATGGTCTCCTATTCGCGACTGTCCTTTAAAATCAGAGTTCCATAAACAAATATATAATTTCTGTTATTATTGTCCAAATGACGTGAAAGTTTGGCCGGATTACCCCAAAGACATACAATATCTTCCTACAATTTCAATAGAAGTATTCTGTTCCCAGGTTTGATTACAGAGTTTGTTAAAGATACGAAAAATTTAAAAAAATGTATCGCTTGTTGATGGAAACATTAATTAGTTTTACGATGTTGACAGTTAACGACAGTAGTAAAATTTTACCTGTTATATGAGAGTATAGTAGAGGTTCAGTGAGAAAAGTTTCAATTTTGTTCCAATATTCCTTGTTTATTTTAAATATATATATATATATATATATATATATATATATATATATATATATTTAAAATATTTGAAATTTTTGTGCATAACACTCCATAATAAAACAACAATTAGTTTAGTGGTGTTGAACAATAGAAGTACAAAAACATTGTTTCTATGACATGAGGTAAGGGAAGAGATTCGCTGCTAAAAGTTTCAACAAGTTGTGGATATTCTACTATTCAAAAGCTGATGAAACAAATATATGTATAATTAAACATGATTTTTTTTTCTTATGTTAGTATAAATTCTAACTTACAGGTTTTTAGGCCTCGTGTGTACGGAGTTAACGTGTTTTGTCGCGGTTAACACTTTACGGAGACACACCCATTTGAATTTTATTTTTTTAAGTCATGCTTTATGAATTGAAAAAGACAAGGTTAGATGTTTCTTATATTATGTAAAATTCATCAGAGAATTCAAATTTGGTAACAAAATTGTGATGGAGCCAATAGTTTTTGATATATTGCTTTATGATTGCGAGAAAGCAGTTTCTGAAATGTGTTCATCTAATCACCTTGCAACATAATGCCGTGAATATCTCAAAAGGAACACCAGATACAGATATAATGAGACTTCGACCATTGGAAAGAGAAAATTTCCTGTAGAATGATATAATAAAAACAGCGGGTTCTCGGTAGTAATTTTATCTCCAAAGCCTTTTTTTTGTTTTTACATTATTATATATAATGGCGTTGACCTTGCAACATAATACTATGAATATCTCAGGAAAAACACTAGATGCAGATATGGGACGTGCACCACTGAAAAGAGCATATAATGTTCTATAGAGTGATGTAATACAACAGTGGAATCTCAGTGGGAACTCCATCTGCAAAGCATTTCGTTTTTGTTTTAACGTCAAATATTTATGATTAAAGTTTCGCTATTTGGTCAGTTCTAGATGGTAAACGGTCGATCGGACAAACATGAAACCTTATGTGAATATGGTTAACGACATGTGGAAACGAACTATTGAATAAACAATGAAAATCCAATTAAAATCTTCAATGTGTGTTTACACTTTATGGACACTTTATGAACATATCATACATTTTACTCATTATGTATATTATGTTTGTGTGTGTACCATGCGTCATTCAGGTTACAAAATATACTCAAAATGTCGTCCATCTTTGTCCAGGATAGTTTGGAAGAATAGTGGGGATGCTGTGGTTCAGTGGTGGAGTTTTATCTCTGATTCGTGGCGTTCTTCTCTCAAGCCCTGCTTGTGCCATGTGAGTTTGTGGTGGACATACTCCGTGTGCATGAGTTCCATCGACCTTTTCCTCCCATTTTCTTCCTTCAATTAACTCTCCCATCATTATCCATTTGGCCTGAACAGAAGTTGTCTAAAGATCTTAATATAGAATTAAAGTTCAAATGCAAGCATAGAACAGTGTGGAGCAGTGATAAACGGAACATCTCTATTCGTGTGTTAGATACCACTGTTGTTATGCTCATTTTCCGATCGTCACTTGTTTGGATGTTCACTTGATAAAATTTGTTCTTCAGGTATTCCCATAACTAGAAATCGCTGAGGATGAGATCAAGTGATCGAGTAGCCAAGCATTTGGTAATGAATGTTATACTATCTGCTTCGCCAAAATGTTATCCTCACTATGCAAAACAGAGGTAATATTGACAAAACTGCTTTCATGCAGGATTGGGATCTAACTCACATCAATGGTCAGGTGAAACAGTTCCCCAGACATGCATAAGGTGCAAATCCAGTCACTAATAACTGGGTTCCAAATGCTTGGCTACCTCGATCTCTTGATCTCAACGGCAGTGATTTCTGGTTATGGAGATATTCGAAGACCAAAGTTTATCAAATGAACATTCCATCACATGCCGATTTGAACAGAACCATCTCAAGAGAGGTACTCATCTCAGAAATGGAAATTCCTCGTGAAGTACTGCAGCACAACTGTCTTATGCTTGAATTTGAACATCAATTTTATGTAAGATCTTTAGACAACTTCGGCTCAGGCCAAATGAATAATGATGGAAGAGTTAATAGACCACAAAAGTCTTCTGTCAGATCCGGTTGGTTGTCATGGTAACCCGCCATGTTCAAGTCTAAACAACAGTGGTTGGTTTATGTAGTTTTTTCGATAATAATAATTCATCATGGGTATGTGCTTCGTACCAGATTGCAAACGTTACAATGAGAGAGAGACATGTCGCTTTAAAAGGATGAAAACCAGAAAAAGAAAAAAATCAGCCATTACTTCCACAAGTTACTGTCTACGTTCCTACCATCTAACTTACTTGACTGTTCACTGTTCTTTAGACTTGACCCCCGCCGCTGCTATGGCAACCAACCGGATATGGCGCCAAGCCTTTAGTTCTCCATTGAAGGGAGAAAATGGGAGGAAAAGGCCGATGGAACTCATGCACACGGAGTATGTCCACCACAAACTCACATGGCACAAGCAGGGCTTGAAAGAAGAACGCCACGAATCAGAGATAGAACTCCACCACTGAACCACAGCATCCCCACTATTCTTCCAAACTATCCTGGACAAAGATGGACGACATTTTGAGTATATTTTGTAACCTGAATGACGCATGGTACTCACGCAAACATAATGAGTAAAATGTATGATATGTTCATAAAGTGTAAACACACATTGAAGATTTTAATTGGATTTTCATTGTTTATTCAATAGTTCGTTTCCACATGTCGTTAACCATATTCACATAAGGTTTCATGTTTGTCCGATCGACCGTTTACCATCTAGAACCGACCAAATAGTGAAACTTTAATCATAAATATTTGATATTAAAACAAAAACGAAATGCTTTGCAGATGGAGTTCCCACTGCGATTCCAATGTTTTATTACATCACTCTATAGGACATTATATGCTCTTTCCAATGGTGCACGTCCCATATCTGCATGTAGTGTTCTTCCTGAGATACTCATGGTATTATTTTGCAAGGTCAACGCCATTATATATAATAATGTAAAAACAAAAAAAGACTTTGGATATAAAATTACTACCGAGAACCCGCTGTTTTTATTATATCATTCTACAGGAAATTTTCTCTTTCCAATGGTCGAAGTCTCATTATATCTGTATCTGGTGTTCCTTTTGAGATATTCACGGCATTATGTTGCAAGGTGATTAGATGAACACATTTCAGAAACTGCTTTCTCGCAATCATAAAGCAATATATCAAAAACTATTGGCTCCATCACAATTTTGTTACCAAATTTGAATTCTCTGATGAATTTTACATAATATAAGAAACATCTAACCTTGTCTTTTTCAATTCATGAAGCATGACTTAATTTCATCAAAATCAGAAACTATGGGTGACATCTCACTATTTTTCTGCCTGATTTGGCATGGAGTAAAAAAAAAAATGTTTAATTATACATATATTTGTTTCATCAGCTTTGAATAGTAGAACATCACAATTTGTTGAAACTTGTATCAGCAAATCTCTTCCCTTACCTCATGACATAGCAACAATATTTTTGTACTTTTATTGTTTATCAACACCACTAAACTAATTAATTGTTGTTCTTCTATGGAGTATTGTGCACAAAATTTTCTAATATTTTAAATAAATATTTTTTAAATAAACAAGGAATATTGGAACAAAGTTGAAACTTTTCTCACTGAACCTCTACTACTCTCATGTAACAGGTAACATTTTATAACTGTCATTAATTGCCAACATCGTTAAACTAATTGATGTTTCCATCAACAAGCGATACATTTTTTTTTAGTTTTTCGTATCTTTAACAAACCCTGTAATCAAACCTGGGAACATAATACTTCTTCTGAAATCGTAGGAAGAAATTGTGTCTTTGAGGAAATCCTGCCAAACTTTCACATCACTTCACAGTGGTCCAGATGAAGTGGAAAACTGGCCAAAATCTCAAAAATCAAAATTCCAAAGAAACATTTTAAATAAGCCAGGAAGAAAGTGAATAGGTGGACCTGTATGAAACAGCTTTGCTTCGATAGAAACTTCCACTCCAGCGTCCAATACCGACCTCCAAACTCTAAAGTTGTGGAAGCATGTTAAAAGTCTGTTTTAAAATCAAACAACAAGAACATTCTCGATTGGTTTTCCTATAGATCCGTCCTGTACCGAGTAATGAATGAGTAATGTTTTCATACGTATATAGTTTGTTTATTGTAATATATCAACAAGTGATGTTTCTTGTAAATGTTCTATTGTGGAAAGGTTGAAATGCAAGTATGTGTAGTCAAAAGCAATTATGTGAACGTTGTTGTTTCCTTAGAGTTTTCTTTTGACTTCCAACTTCTTTCACCTAGATTACAGGCGATTGAAGTAGTCACTTCTACCTTTTTCAGGAGCTGCAAACAAAAGTTTCGCAAAGTTGCGCGATTTACGGATAATGACAGACGTATGCAATAGTGTTGTAATCAGCATTGTACCAAACAACAGTGTAACCACATTCTAAACATGTTTTTTATTTTATTTTCATATATGACATACCAAATATCACGAAGACGTCTCCTGCAAGTGTTGTGGGAAGTGAAAGATGATGAATGTATGAATGAATGAATGAATTCATGTATGAATGAATGATGAATGAATTCCTGATGAAGAAAAGAAGGGAAATGAAAGAAGAGGAAAATTGTATAAAGAGGATTGAGTACATAGAACTAAATAAATCCGTAAGGAAGAAAATAAGAGAGGATGTACGAGGATATAACGATAATCTTCTTAGAAATACAATCAAGGAAAACAAGAGCCTGAAGAAAGTCAAACAGCAGCTCATGATAGGGAAAAAGCAAATAATTGCAGTTAAGAGACCAGACGGGACCGTAACACGAAATAAGGAAGAAATTATAAACATATTTGAAAATTTCTACAGAGAATTGTACTACTCCGAAGAAGAACTAGGAAATGAAGACTAAGAAGAAAATGAATGAAGAAGTGGATAAAGTAATTCGAGAGAAGAAGAACGGAAAATCGCCAGGAGAAGATAGACTCACAGCAGAGATGTTTAAATGGGAAGGTGAAAAAATGAAAGCGGAACCTGATAAATCATTCTCGATGCGCCTGAGGAAGAGGGAGATACCGTCAAGTTGGAATAATGCTGTTATCATTTTGTTGCACCAAAAAGGGGACAAAGAACGCGTGGAAAACTACAGACCAATTAGTTTACTGCCAGTTCTATACAAAATGTTCACCAAAGTTATTTTGAATCGTATTGAACGGGACTTGAATTTTAACCAGGGGAGGAAACAAGCCGGATTTCGTCGAAGATTTAGCACAATGGACACATACAAGCATTGAATGAAGTTATGGAAAGGACTAATGAATATGAACTTTCGCTATGTTTAGACTTCATAGATTTTGAAAAAGCTTTCGATTCGGTCTCCCTGGCAAACACTACTTAAATCTCTTGAACATTAAGGCATCGAAAGTGCATACATCACGTTACTGCGAAACATCTATTCGACTGCTACATCAGCCATTAGACTGCATCAAGAAAGTGAGAAATTTAATTTGGAAAAGGAGTAAAGCAAGGAGATTCAATTTCTCCAAAACTGTTTTGTGCGATCCTGGAGAGAGTGTTCCAAAATTTAAACTGGGATGAAGTGGGAATAAAAATTATTGGAGAATATCTTCACCTACGGTTCGCTGATGATATAGTCCTGTTTGCTTCAAGTGCAGAATAACTACAAACCAGAATGGAAGAACTAGGTAATGAGAGTTCGAAAATAGGCCTTAAAATGAACTTAAGTAAAACAAAAGTAGTGTACAAACAACATGCTGCAAAGAAGGAAGTAAAGATTTACGGAGCGCCAAAAACCATAGTTGGTGAGTATGTTTACCTAGACCAGCTTAAAGCATCGAATGCCAAGTTGACTAATGAAATAAATAGATTATGTAAAATGGCGTGGAATTCCTTTCGAAGACTACACTTTATTTTCAAAACCAAACTACCAATGTGTCTGAAGCGTAAACTATATACTCAATGTGTCTTACCCGTGATGATGTGGGGTTCGAAACTTGGACATTGAATACGCAAACAACTCAAAGAATGAGTGTCACACAAAGAGCAATGGAGAGATGCATGCTTGAAATAACAAAGATAGACAGGAAGACAACTGAATGGATTGGCGCAGAAACAAAGCTAGAGGATGTAATCAAGACTGCGAAGAAGATGAAGTGAAGATGGGTCACATAGCTAGACGAACAGATGGAAGGTGGACGACAAATGTACTACATTGGATTCCTAGAGAAAAGAAACGACCAAGACAACGTCCAAATGTAAGATGGGTAGATGAAATCAAGCGATTTTCAGGAACTACATGGATGAGGATAGCAGCAGACCGAGACATGTGGAAAGAAAAAGGATAAGCCTTCATCCAGCAGTGGATAGAAAAAGGCTGAATATGATAGCCCTTTTTCTTTCCACATATCTGGGTCTGCTGCTATCCTCATCCATTTAGCTCCTGAACAACACTTGATTTCATCTGCCCATCTTGCATTTGGACGTTGTTTCAGTCGTTTCATTTCTCTAGGAATCCCATGTAGTACATTTGTCGTCCATGTTCGATCTGTTCGTCTAGCTATGTGACCGGCCCATCTCCACTTCATCTTCTTCGCAGTCTTGATTACACCGTCTTTGTGTGTGGGCAAATCAATTTATTTGTCTTCCTCTCCCTCCTAGTTATTTCTAGGATGCACGTCTCCTTTGCTCTTTGTGTGACTCTTAATCTTTGAGTCGTTTGCGCATTCAATGTCCAAGTTTCACAGCCGTACATCATCACAAGTAAGACACACTGACTATAAACTTTACGCTTCAGACACATTGGTAGTTTGATTTTGAAAATAAAGTGTAGTCTTCCAAACGAACACCACGCCATTTCATATCTTCATTTATTTTATCCGTCAACTTGGCATTCGACGTTTTGAGCTGCCCTAGGTAAACATACTCATCACCTATGCCTACTGTCTCTCCGCTAATCTTCATTTCCTTCTTTGCAGCATGTTGATAGTACATTAGTTTTGTTTAACTTAAATTCATTTTAAGGCCCATTTCCAAACTCTCATTACTCAGTTCTTCCATTCTGGTTTGTAGTTCTTCTGCACTTGAAGCAAGCAGTGAAGCAAACAGCAACAGGAAACACTGTATCATCAGCGAATCGTAGGAGACGAAGATATTCACCATTAATTTTTGTTTCAATTCATCCAAGTTAAAACTTTGGAACACTCTCTCCAGAACCGCACAAAACAGTTTTGGAGAACCTTGCCTTACTCCTTTTAAAAATTAAATTGTTCACTTTCTTGATGCAGTCTAATGGCTGATGTATGAGTCGAATAGATGTTTCCCAGTAACGTGATGTATGCACTTTCGATTCCTTGGTGTTCAAGTGATTTAAGTAGCGTTGCCAAGGAGACCGAATCGAAAGCTTTTTCGAAATCTTTGAATTCCAAACATAGTGAAAGTTCATATTCATTAGTCCTTTCCATAACTTCATTCAATGTTTGTATGTGTCCATTGTGCTAAATCCACGACGAAATCCGGCTTGTTCCCTTCCCTGGTTAAAATTCAAGTCTCGTTCAATACGA
Organism: Lepisma saccharinum; assembly: GCA_022664845.1. Classification (NCBI taxonomy): domain Eukaryota; kingdom Metazoa; phylum Arthropoda; class Insecta; order Zygentoma; family Lepismatidae; genus Lepisma; species Lepisma saccharinum. The sequence goes on along the minus strand of JAGDQP010020299.1, from coordinate 14,253 downwards.
TTCAAAATAACTTTGGTGAACATTTTGTATAGAACTGACAGTAAACTAATTGGTCTGTAGTTTTCGACGCGTTCTTTGTCCCCTTTATTGTACAATAAAATGATAACAGCATTATTCCAACTTGACGGCATTTCTCTCTTCCTCAGGCACATCGAGAATAGTTTATCAAGTTCCGCTTTCATTTTTTCACCTTCCCATTTAAACATCTCTGCTGTGAGTCTATCTTCTCCTGGCGATTTTTCATTCTTCATCCCTCAAGGTACTTTATCCACTTCTTCATTCATTAGGTCTGGGACTTGTACGTCATTTTCTTGTGAATCATCATTTCCTAGTTCTTCTTCGGGGTAGTAAAATTCTCTGTAGAAATTTTCGACTATTTTTTATAATTTCCTCCCTATTTCGTGTTACGGTTCCGTCTGGTCTCTTAATTGCAATTATTTGCTTTTATCCTATCTTGAGTAGCTGTTTGGTTTTCTTCGGCCTCTTGTTTTCCTCGATTGTATTTCTAAGAAGATTCTCGTTGTATCTTCGTATGTAGTCTCTTATTTTCTTCTTTATGGATTTATTTAGTTCACTCTACTCGATCCTCTTTATGTAACTTCCTTCTTCTTTCATTTCCCTTCTTTTTTTCATCAAGAGTTTAGTTTAATCTGAGATTTTGCTCTCTTTTTTCTTTTTGATGCCTGCTTTTCCTTGGCTGTTTCTCTTATTATCTCAGCCAACAGTTTATTTCTGCTATTAATGTCATCCTCTAACTCTTCCAAGGCGCTGAATCTTCTGCTTATTTCTATCTCGAATGTCTGTCTGTATTTTCCTAAATTTTCCAGATGTAAAAGTGGCGTTTTTTCTCTAATAGGCTTCTTTCTCTCAAGTCTAGTATTTAGTTTCAGTTTACATCTCACCATCCTATGATCACTCGAGATTATGAAACTGTTCAAAACAGTCACGTCTTGCAGAATTTTCCTGTTATTCGATAAAACGTAGTCTATTTCGTTTTTGGTCCCATGTGGGCCTTTTCATTTCCACTTCTTCTGGGGCGACTTCTTGAAAAATGTATTGGAAATGAACAGTCTGTTGGATTCTGAGAATTCCACTAACTTCTCTCCTCTCATGTTTCTTTTGCCAAATCCAAAGTGTTCCACTTTCGTGTCACTGCTCTGTTTAGTTCCTAGTTTCGCATTGAAGTCTCCCATTACAATGTTATAATGCGATTTGCCACTATCCAAAATCATCTGGATCTCGTTGTACAGGTTTTCGATTTCCTCCTCTGGATGTCAATGTTCTTGGAGCATACATTTGTATAATTTCCATACTGTATCTCTTGTTTATCTTTATTACTACTCGTGGGATTCTATCTGAAATTCCTTCAATTTCTGTGATCCGTGATTTCAGATCTTTATTAATTATAAAGTCAACACCTGTCGGTTTGCCATTTTCTGATCCTTTGAAGTTCAACGTGTGTCCTGACGGTAATTCCAACTGGTCTTCATTCATCCTCCACACTTCTGCTAGTCCTATGTTGTCCCACTTAATCCTCTTGAGTTTACTCTGCAATTCTTCTCATTTGTCCTCTCCTGCAAGTGATTGACAGTTGAGAGTCGCCACGTATAGGTCCATTCGAGTTGCCGTGGTGGTGTAATGGCAGTCTACGGTCCAAACCCGGGCATTTTGACCCTCTGACGTCCTGCAGGACTGACCGCTGCCGTTGCCAGCTGCATTCCGTCCTCCGGTCAACGAGGTCCTCCGAGGCTGTTCCCTTACTTGTACCACCATGTGTAAAGAAAGGAGGGGTGCAGACATTTAACTTACCACGCTGTCTGCTAATGCGGGATGGTGAGCAGCCCATCCATGTTCGTTCGCCAAGCAGTTGTTTGGGTACTAACAGGTCCCACGACGTGAACGCGTGGATTGAACCCTGGTCGGTTCCCTTAAGCCTTAGCAAAAGGTATTAAGGGGTCTCCTCCCAGTTAGTGGCAGAAGCTTTTTGGGGTGACAGTCCTGGTTAGTCGGTCCTGTCCCGGTTTCCCGGCAGTATATAACGTACAGTATATTGAATTTTATTTATGGCTTCAGGCATACATATATAATTACATAATTATTTTTAAAATAGTATTAGTAGGTGTAACTACAACTGATGCTCATTTTGTATTTAATTAGAATTAAATGCGAACTCCGAACGCTGATTGGTCGAAACAGGTCACCTGACCCAAATGCCGGCGCTGATTGGTTGTTGACCCCCGCCGTATTTGAATATTTGCACTATTTTTTTTGTACATATTTTAACTTAAATAATGCATTTGAAAGCTAAAAATGGCCTAATCTAAATTAACGTTTCCGTATAGGAGATGTATGAATTGTTAAAATTTGATCAAACCTAACCTAACACAAACACACACACATATGTACTGTTCTCATATATACGTGATTGAAAAGTAAAACTGAAGTTAGACCTGTCAGCTGCTGCATCAAGTTGCCACATATGCCAGGCATTTGGTGAGAATTTCGTGAACGAACGCTTCACCAGTCCAGAAATTCCGTTCGGGAGATGTAAGCCTTGCTAATGAACCTCGCAGTGGACGACCACATGCGTTGGATGACGAGGTCTTTAAAGCAGCCATTGAGGAGAACAGTGGTTTAACGTGTGATGAACTTGCAGAAAGGTTCCATGTTTCCGTTAAAACAGTTAAACTGCACTTGCATGGGGTAGGGAAACCATACAGGTAAAGCAAGTGGGTACCCCACACATTGTCGGCAGCCAACAAGGAACAACGCGTGACAGCCTATATTTCCTTGCTCACTTGGCACCTGAACACAACCATATTTGATCGCTTGCTCACTGGTGACGAAAAGTGGGTGCTCTATGACACTCTCAAGCGTACCAGACATTGGTTGTCGCCACGTGACCCTGTTCCTCACACCTCAACCACCTCTGCACCCACGAAAGATTATGCTCTCTGTATGGTGGACTTGTTGCCAGGTGGTGCATCACGAGCTCCTTCCACCTGGTCAGGCCATCACTGCTGACATCTACTCACAGCAGTTGCAAACGGTGCATAGTGCATTGCGGTAGGAGCCGGATTGGTGAATCGCAAGGGTGTGTTAGTCCTCAACGACAATGCCAAGCCACATGTGACAAAGAGAACCCAGGAGACCCTTCGGCAACTTGTCTGGGAGACACTGTGCCAGGCCCCAGATTCACCGGACCTTGGGTTACCTGTTTCATTCCCTCGATAACCACCTCCATGGGAGATCCTTCGCCAATGAGGGAGACCTGCGGAACGCACTCCCGGACTTCTTTGCCTCGAAGACCGCCAACTTTTATCAGCAGGACATTGTGCAGCTGCAAGAATGTTGGCAAAAGTGTTGGATGATGATGGAGCTTACTTCGAAACCTAAACGTACGTACCGTGCACCGTATTGCTCCTTGTTTATCATTGCTCTAGAACGGCAAAAAGGTTTTTGGTTACCTTGTATTTATCACGGTGATGCGAAACCTGAAGTCAGTTTCTCTGTATCTATTACCATATGCTAATTCGGTTCCCTGTGATCCTAGATCTATAAAATTTTGTGTACATATATTACCTATATGGTTAAATATTAGTAAAGGAAGAAAAAAATATTTTTACCGTTTACGAGATATGGGGTTCTGAAAGTACAAATTTGGCTTGAGGATTAATAAATGTTTCTTATACCTCTTTCCTCATCACGGTGATGCCGAATCGGAAATCTGTTTCATTCTATCCATTGCTGTTTCGAAGACTTCACGTATTATGGTGTGTATACTTCTAAGGATACTTCTTTAGGTGATGAAACAATTTTCATGTAACACGCAATGCTGATGCTAAATTTAAACTTTTTCAACTACCCTCTATTGTTTCCGAGATATACCATATGTAACCTATCACTTTTCATCTTAGAGCGATTAAAATTTTGTCTTATGGTGATGTCAATTCTGAAATTATTTTTTCTTCACCTATTTCCGTTTCCGAGATAGCATGTATTACAGGGTGTATACCTTTCAGAATACTTATTTTAATATTGACACTGAGGCAAGTTTTATTTTGAGTATTTTAATGCAATATGCTTTCTCCCAAATTGACTTATCCTGTTTTAAATAACTTGCATTAAAATTTTAAAATTGGTGCATACTTTTCTACAATTTTTCTTTACAATTTAGTTAAATTCTCCATTTTTACTTAATACTGGTATTGTAGATACGGCGTGTTTTGAATTTGAATTTTATTTATGGCATTTAGGTATCTAAGGCCCAGGCCGGGATACGGGAGAGGAAAGGATTCGGGAAGGTGTTAGCCAGGGCCTATGTTGAATGTGCCATTCCGGCATTTGCCTGGTGTGACTGAGAAAATACCCTGGAGAAACCTCAGTCAGGATGGTCGGCCGCTGGGATCGAATCTAGCACCTCCTGAATGCAACGCCAACGCTCTACCACTGATATATACGGCGTAATGAAGTTGGATATTTTCACGTTTTGTATGAAGTCGTTCGCATATGTGCTCGTTTAAGCATTATATTTTACTCTTAAGTGACGCTTAGACTATGACTTCTTAAAATACAGTTATGGAATTTTGACTTGGACTTTATAAAATACACTACTTTTTTGATTCGGACTTGCTAAATTCAACAATTTTTATATACGAGTTTGTTACTTTCTACCAAGTCTTACGGATTATTTCGAATATGGTTTACAGAAATATTTTGTATACAAGTTTTGTTATTTTCGACTACAAATTACTAAAAATTTTGCATTTAACCTTTACTAAATTGGAGGGCGTAACAATTTTTAATAAACAATATATTTATTTTTAGGTGATGATGAAACATTTTTACCCCACGGGAAGTTTTTAGTTGATACATCTTAATAACAAACCCACTAACTATATTTGCAGTCATTGTAATCTTAAAAAAAAAAGAAAATAAAAAAGCTAACTGCAAATTTATTATTAACTCCAAACTTTGTAATACGTGCAATAGTTAATAAAGCCTGTTTATTTGCATAAAATATATATATAGCAAAAACAAATTTTAGTTATTTACTTATTTGTGATGCTAAGCTACCAAAATTAGGTGTTAAAACGTCGAAACTCAATTTTACTCCCATGTGAATTTTACTATCCATGTCTTGTCTGTAACAGAGCTTACTGACATTTTGCATTTGGTATGAGTCTTAGCGAAATTTGTTATACCGATTGCTCGAAGTGGGGGGGCACGCCGTGTCCCTACATTTTTCATTTGGTGTTGTCCCAACTGAGGAAGTCCTAACTGAGGAAGTACTATGAAATTTTCCCAATTGAGGAAGTATATCTTTACAGAAGAGTGCGTTCGCAAAACTTAGTCCCAACTGAGGAACAGATTGAGCTTGCCTGAGGCAAGTTACCCAAACTGGTTTCATTATGGAAGATAACGTTTTCTTAACTAGAGCAGTTTAATGCGATTCAAGACCCAACAAATAAATGAATATTTTACAATTTGCTTCATGTAAATCACAGCCATATTCGATCCAATATTGGAAAAAATTCTTGGCATCGCCGGCAATCGAACCCCTGACCCCTCAATCCGTAGTCAGCAACGCTAACCACTAGAACAACCATTATTGGACATATGTTTTCAGTATATTATGAACGTAGTACACAGTAGATTAAAAGGTTCGCGTGGAATATTCTGAATTCTGATTCAGAATTCGCTGATTCCTTGACACATTGTAACGAGAAAATGATGTAAAAATCCCAGCCAGCAACTCATATTTCAATCGTGATAAAATAAAAAAAATTACTACCATATTTAGCATAAAAAAAATGATGACTCTCCACCAAATTTCAGCTCAACCTAACCTCAAAATAAATTAGTGTGTGTGTTTTGGCAACTTAGCGATATCTCGGTCAGATTTGCACCTACGATGGCCTTCTTTTTCTTTTTTTTTAAATGAAGATTTTTTTCAAGCTCTACAAGATGGTAATTGTTTCATTTATGTTGGCGCAAAATTCAAATTTTTAGAGAGGTTAGAAAATTTGAAAATTGAATTTTAAAAAGACTAAGACAACAGTTGGCTCGAAAAAAATATGTTATATATTTTTAGTGGCTCTATAACCATGAACTTTTTTAGATTTTTTAAAGTGGTAGAACATAACCAAAAAAAGACACGTGACCGGGCTTCTTATGTAACACATGCACTGTAAATAAAAATTCAGAGCACCGTTTGCCAGGTCGCCTTCGTGGTTGACTGGTCAAGACATCGGCTTCTTGAGTGAAAGGTCCCGGGTTCAAGTCCCGCCCGGAACAACACTTTTTTCTTACAAAATATATTTTTATATGTTCGTATTTCTAAAACTAATGGACTTTTGTTCAGAGCAATTGAATTCATCCGCTAGGTAGCTCTGGTATAGACATCATATTCTATTATGAAGTCTATACCAGAGCTACCTAGCAGATGAATTCAAAATCACGTGCTCTGAACAAAAATCCCATTAGTTTTAGCGCAGCAAGGAATGGGGAAGCGTGCTAAGTCTTATCTACTATAAGGTCTATGCTATTAGTAGCAAACATTCATAAGATCAGCTTCCCCCAACTGCTTTAAAATTCCTCGATTTTGGCATCTTTATCAGAGATCCAGATCAATGCGATAAGCAAACTGGTATAAAGCCTCTCTTATCATCCGTATTTATAATTCCTCTATTTTGACGTCTCTTAGTGAAACACTTGATGAGCTGGGAATGAATGACTCACAGCAAGTAAGGGGATCGCAAAAGGGATAACATCTCAAATCCCAAAAACACTTCCTCACTTGCAACTCCCGAAGTTGTAAGTTCAGGACACTTCCTCAGTTGCAACTATTTTCTGTGGAATTTATGGACTTCCTCAATTGGGACTTCCTGAGTTGGGCATATATCTTTCATTTTGGCTTTGGCGTACCCCTACCTTTTTATTAGTGGGAGTTAACTGCCTTAGGCAATCGCCTCCACTAGGTGCAAGCGTACCCTTTATTTCTAGTCATTTCTCCAAGCGTTTCCTTACTTAACTCACTTCGAGCACTGGTTATACCTTGTGGTTGCTAAAATTCGAAATACAGGAAAAGCACTTCTGTCTCTTAAAAAAAATCCCTCTAAATTTAAGTGACAACTCCACGCTTCATGATATGGTATATTTTTCTTCAATTTGCTTGTATATTACTTTATTAATGGGTGTTGACCTTTGGATCTTAGAATAACGTTGAAACTTATTTTAATTCTCGTTTTATGACCTGACTATTTTGACCTACAACTTACTAAAAATTCTACATTTTGTATATGCCTTCGGGAACTTGACATTTTAAGCTCTGATTTACCGAATACAAGTTAGTGGATATGACTTAGCGAATGTCGACTATCGTCTATATTTGAACCAGACCTAATTGAAATTTATTACGTTTAAATTCAATTCTACATGTTTAACCTACTTTATGTATATTTGTATACAATTTTTAGTGAGTTTTGATTTTGACTTCCCGAAAACTAACATGCTTACGTACAAGTTAACGAATTGTTTACCCTCAGTTGTGTACTATTTTGTATACGGTTTAGTGAAATTTCGACTTTTACGTAATAATTTTTAATACGACTTAGTGACTTTAAACAATATTATATAGAAATTCTACTTTTTATATACGAGTTAGTGCATTTAACTCATGGCTTCTCGAAATTTGACATTTTTATTACTCCCTCATTCATTACATATTTAGGCTATTAACGCAAATGTCTTGAAAACAAAATTAGGGTATTATGGATACCATTTTTGATCAACTTGTTAACATTATATGTGTACATACGAACATTATTATTTTTGAAATATCCGGAAACTTTAATTAATAATTTGTATGGATGTATCGTAACGATAGTATAGCACCGTAGTAATATACAAGAAATTAAAGAAGTTTTAGGACAGGCGACCCAAGAAATTATTCGTGTAATTGATCAGGCAATAGCAAATTACGATTTGTACTTTTTAATACATTTTGTCCCCGCTACTAATTACGTCGGTTACTACATAAGACGCTTTTTAAATATGCGGCCATTCGGTTAGTAGTCTTTTTTTATGAGTTATATTTTATATTAGATACACAATACATCAAATAATTAGAGCAGAACTTCTTCCTGTGGTCAGTATGTGTTCTATACCACCACCAGGGTTATTAAAAGGTGCACGTAGTCGTCTATACAGAGCTCTTCGCAATGGAAGATGATTCTTGTAAACCTGAAAGATTTGGCAGAGGCTGGATTCTATTTCCTAAGACCTCCAGATGTTGTGAAATGTATGTGTATATTGTGCATTAGAAGTGGGACAATGGGAACCGACACACAACGCAAACGTATTATAAAAGGATACAAACGATGGAACCAATATTGTCCATTTATTAGGGGACTTAATGTAGGTAATATTCCATTTAATGGTATTATACCTACGTACATAAATGTGGGATATATAATATTGCTCTTGACCGCATGGCAATAAGACTCCACTTTATACCTGAAAGTATTACCTGTTAGGACAAAATTACGATTTAAAATCTTATAGGAACTGGTCGAATACTTTTTGGATACGACTTTTGTTATTTTCGACTAGAACTTGCTAAAATTTTTACATTTTAACCAAGTTACGTAATATTTTGTCAATATACTGAGAGGATTTTTATATTTTTGAATACAATTTTTTACAACAATAGTTACAGAAATTTAAATATAGCTTCCAAAAATTCAATATTTTGTAGATCAATTAGTGAAATTCGACATTTTTGCCCTAAGTTGTGTAATTTTGTGTATATTGTTTACTAAAGGTTATAGTTTTATGTACGACTCGGTGAATTTTTGAATATGGCTTACAGACATATTTTGTAGCCAAATTTACTACAAGTCACATAAGTCAGAATAAAAATGCCGAATTTAAGTATACCATAGATAAAATTTGACTACAAAATATCTTTGTAAGCCATATCCAAAATTTCACCGAATCGTACGTCTTTAGTTAACAATATACAAAATATTGCACAACTTAGAGCAAAAATGCAGAATTTCACTTGCTCATTTACAAAATATTACATTTTAGAAAGCTACATTTAAATTTCTGTAACTATTATAGTCAAAATTTAGGAAAGGTTAAACGCCAAAGTTTTAGCAAGTTGTAGTCGAAAATAACAAGACTGGTACACAAAATATTTCTGTAAACCATATTCGAAATCATATTACATAACATAAGAATAAATAATGCAGACTTAGTAGAAAGTAACGAACTCGTATATAAAAATTGTTGAATTTATAGCAAGTCCGAATCAAAAGAAGTAGTGTATTTTAGAAAGTCCAAGTCAAAATTCCATAACCGCATTTTAAGAAGTCATAGTCTAAGTGTCAATAACGAATAAAATATTATATCTCAGACAGTACGTATGCGAACGACTTCGCACAAAACGGTTAGAAAATATCGAGCTTCATTACACCGTAGACACAATATTAAGTAAATATAGAGAATTTAGATAAATTGTACAGATAAAATGTAGAAAAGTATGCAAACTTTTAATACCACTTTAATAAAACACAGAAAACATGTTAATATTAGACATTTCGAATTTTTAATTTCAATATTTTACTAAAACTTACGTTAAATTTTAGTCGTGCCAGAAGCCAAAAAACGATGATTTGGTATTAAATATATTGACATGTATAGAGCACGAAAGTACGTGATAGACATTCCAGAAAGGTAGCTATCCAAGATGGCGTCCATTCAAAATGGCGGCCGACGCTATTTATTAAAATCAACATATCTCGGCTCTGAGTTATCCGATTTCGATCATTCTTTCTTTTAAATGAAAGATATTTTTATTGGCTACAGTTTTGTTTATGAGCAATATTCTCGTAAATCTAATAGTTTTTCAGTTAAATGTAAAAAAGTTTCATTTTAACCTAAAATATTTTCTTAACCAATATTTAACTTTGAAACGACTAGTTTTAAATAAACCTATGTCCTTACACAAAATATAGCGTGTAACCTATGCTTTAATTTAAAAAAAAGATCAATTAAATCCGACAAGTATAACCAGAGATATGGACAATTGTTTGAAAAATTCTGCAATACGAGTTACTATAATGGAGGCACTAATGCGTGTAGAAGCTACATGATGAGTTGGTATATAACCGGGGGACCAGATAAAACTTTCAACACTTGTACACTGGCATGCGTAGAGCACGAAAATATGTGATAGACATTCCAAAAAGGTAGATATCCAAGATGGCGGCTATTCAAAATGGTGGCTGACGCTATTTATTAAAATCAACATATCTCGGCTCTGAGTTATCCGATTTCGATCATTCTTTTCTTCAAATGAAAGATATTTTCATTAGCTACATTTTTGTTCATGACCAATATTTTCGTAAATCTAATAATTTTTCAGTTAAATGTAAAAAAGTTTCATTTTAGCCGAACATATTTTCTTAATTAATATTTAACTTTGAAACGATTGGTTTTAGATAAACCTATGTTCTTACACAATATATAGCGTGTAACGTAGGCTTTAATTTAAAAGAAAGATCAATTAAATCCGACAAGTATAATCAGAGATATGGACAATTGTTTGAAAAATTCTGCAATGCGAGGTGACATTACGGAGTCACTAATGCGTGTAGAAGCTACATGATATTTTGGTATAAAATGCAGGGAACAAATGAAACTTTCAGCTCTTGAAAACTTGTCTATGAAGAGCACGAATATGGGTGATAGACATCACAAAACGGTAGTTACTCAAAATAGCGGCCATTCAAAATGGTGGCTATCACGAATTCTCAATGTTACGAGATTTCGATGGTTCCTTTCTTTAAGTTCATTTCCTTGCCTTCAATTTTTATTAAGAATAATATTTTCATAAATATAATAGAAATTTTGTGTTAAATTTAAAAATGTACATTTTAACGTAAATTATTTTATTTAATATTTACTTAAGTATATTTAGTTTTGGTTTATTAAGTGAAATTAAAAAATAACAAAAAGTGTTTATTATTTTCTTATTTAACGTAATTAGGAAACAATATTTTTTAGATAAATATTTGCTTCCAAAATGCTGCTGGGCCGCGGTAGGTTAATGGTTTAGCGCTCACCTCTGACGCTAGAGGTGGTCGGTTCCACCCCTGCTCCTGCTATATGGACTTTGTGGTGGATTAACACCATATGCGTGGCTTTTCTCGGGCTTTTCCCGTTTCCTTCCAGTTTCTTTATTCCTCCAATTCATCTCATCATCCATCCTGTTTGACCCAAAGTTGCCTAAAGGTCTTAAAAGATTAAATTTGAAAGATGCTTCATGTAATATGTACTTTTATTTGAAGAAAAGGGCTATAATATCCCATAATCTGGACCTTAGAAATCACTACTAATAAAAAGTTTGGTTTTCTGTTGTACTGTACAAACAGGTTAAAGCAAGTAAATGCATTGTGATATGCGTTAGAAACTAACTGAAAGTACCTTATATTGGCCAGAATGTCTCAGAAATTTATTAAGAAGTGGCACCAGCTGTAATAAGATTCCATTCAGGTCAGGCTGTGACAGTGTAAATGCATTTGCAGGACAAAGACAGATTAAAAGGTTTACTGGAACAGCACAAAATAATGTCACAACATTTAAAAGCATAGGAATCGAGTGAACTGTTCCAGATGAGCTATTCAAGACACTTGGAAATTTACTTGTGACATGCATTCCAAGAAAATAGAAATTGGAAGTGCCAATGAGCTGCGATGAAATTATTTACATCCAAAGGCGGGTGAAGTCGATAGTTGCTAACTACCATCATGCAAGGATGCATTGAAACGCGCAAATTTCCAGATAGGGATTTAGATACGAAGACTTGGAAAATACTCTTAAGTATACCAGAGGCTGAAGAGTATGAATGGAGAAAGGACAGCGAAGGAAAGCTATGCATCAATTCGATCGCCGGAGCATTTGCACCAGAAACTGTTGTACTTGCCATCCTGCGTTGCAGTTGTTACAGAAATACGCAGTAATTGCTCTGGTTCAGATTATTAATTAGCGTATTATTGCTCTTTTCTTCAAATAAAAGCAGTGACTTTTGCAAAAGCATTTATTTATCTAAAAATAGTAGTTTTCTAACATTTTTTAGAAAATATTATGCAAATTCAAATAAGAAAATATTATGCATAAAATTTTGTTTTTCCTCCTTTTTTGAGAAGAAATTTTCGCCTAAACCTAAAATCTGCCTCAGCCACAAATTTAATAAAAATGATTTCGGTTAAAATTCACATTTTTATATTTAACTGAAAAAAATATTAGATTTACGAAGATATTGAACTCAAAGAAATTGCCTTTCATTTTAAAAAGGAACCATCGAAATCGGATAACTTAAGAGACGAGATATGCGATGCTGATACATGTTCCATTGAAAATTGGCGATAGTCATCATTTTGAATGGCAGCCATCTTGGATAGCTACATTTATGGAATATCTATCACATATTTTCGTGCTCTATACGTGCCAGTGTACAAGTGTTGAAAGTTTCATCTGGTCACCTCGTTTTATACCAACACATCACGTAGCTTCTACACACATTAGTGCCTCCATAATGCTAACTCGTACTTCAGAATTTTTCAAACAATTGTCCATATCTCTGATTATACTTGTCGGATTTAATTGATCTTTCTTTTAAATTAAAGCCTAAGTTACACGCTATATATTGTGTAAGAACATAGATTTATCTAAAACCAATCGTTTCAAAGTTAAATATTAAATAAGAAAATATGTTCGGCTAAAATGAAACTTTTTTACATTTAACTGAAAAACTATTAGATTTACGAAAATATTGCTAATAAACAAAACTGTAGCCAATAAAAATATCTTTCATTTAAAAGAAAGAATGATCGAAATCGGATAACTCAGAGCCGAGATACGTTGATTTTAATAAATAGTGTCGGCCGGAATCTTAGATAGCTACTTTTCTGGAATGCCTATCACGTATTTTTGTGCTCTGTACATACCAGTGTACAAGTGCTGAAAGTTTCATCTGGTCCCTCCATTTTATACCAACAAGGTGTCTGGCACAAGGACTATTTGGGTAAGGCATACAAATTATATTACGTTAGTAACGACAAACTAACAAAATGTCCCGGGGGGAGTACCCTTAAGAAAATGGAACACGGTATTATTATATGCAATCTCGAGAACGAAAAAAGTTATTTTCAGAATTATTCCAAGTCCTAGGCAAACAAAAATATTAAAATTACATAGCCATATTATAAAGAGTGATAATTTATGTGTCACTATGAAGAGTAAAATATTAAATTTCTCACTTTTTCAGTTACGAATAACAAAATGGAAGTTATATTAGAAAAGTTCTAAGAGTATTATAACATATGCGAATAGGGTCAGAGGGTCTTATAAATGTTAAATTTCAGTTAGAAAATATCCGACTTCAGTACGCTATATACACAATACTACGTAAATCGTATACAAAAAGTGTAGAAAAATATGCAAGTTCTTAATGCAACTTTAATAAAACACAGAAGACATGTTAATAATATTAGGTATTTAAATCTTTAATTTTAATATTTTACTACAAGTTATATAAAACAGATTAAGTCAATTTGGGGTAAAGCATATTACGTTAAAACGGCAAAATTAAAGTAAATACCCTGAGAGGTATATATATATCATCATCATCATCATCATCATATTCAGCCGTTTTCTATCCACTGCTGGATGAAGGCCTCCCCCTTTTCTTTCCACATATCTCGGTCTGTTGATATCCTCATCCATGTAGCTCCTGAAAACCGCTTGATTTCATCTACCCATCTTACATTTGGACGTCGTCTCGGTCGTTTCTTTTCTCTAGGAATCCACTGTAGTACATTTGTCGTCCACCTTCCATCTGTTCGTCTAGCTATGTGACCGGCCCATCTCCACTTCATCTTCTTCGCACTCTTGATTACATCCTCTACCTTTGTTTGTGCCCGAATCCATTCAATTCTCTTCCTGTCCCTCCTGGTTATTCCTAGCATCACCTCTCCATTGCTCTTTGTGTGACTCTCAATCTTTGAGTCGTTTGCGCATTCAATGTCCAAGTTTCGCACCCGTACATCATTACAGGTAAGACACATTGATTATAAACTTTACGCTTCAGACACATTGGAAGTTTGCTTTTGAAAATTAAGTGTAGTCTTCCAAAAGAACTCCACGCCATTTTACATCTTCTATTTATTTCATCAGTCAACTTTG
>JAGDQP010020298.1:0-27669 GCA_022664845.1 Lepisma saccharinum | reverse complement strand
TATTATTATTATTATTATTATTATTATTATTATTATTATTATTATTACTATTATTACCCACGAGCTACGCACCCTTAAGGTAAGCCAGGGTTTCTCAACTTGGGGGTCGCGAGGGAAGATGAAAAATAAATTTAACTAGGGTTTTGTAAGTTAAAACTAATAAATTTCAAAGACAATATTTTATTTTGCTCGCTGTTTTTAATAATCACTAAAGATAGTGTATTTTGCTGAATAGTTTCAAATAATATAATTAGAATATTTATTATAAATACAGGAAATAAATTGTTGTGTTTTGAGATGAAAAGCAAATATTACACAAAATAAAATAATTAAGGGTCGCCAACTAGAAGACATGGTGAAAGGGGGTCGCAGAATAAAAATGGTTGAGCAACGCTGAGGTAAGCAATAAAAAGCAAGGAGGCTCTGATATGTTTAATCTAAAATGCGCTACCTAATTAAATGAATTTGAATTTTATTTACGCTCAGCTTGGCATCTTAGGCTGAAGCCGGGATACAGCGGATGAGAGGATATTGCAAGTTAGTCGACCAGGGCCTGGTTTGTAGGTGCCATCTGGGCATTCGACTGGTATGACTGACGGAAGAAACGGAAAACCCTCGGCCACTGTATCGAACCCAGAACCTCCCGAATGCAAAATCAACGCTCTATCGCTACGCTACGGCCGCTCGGTTCAAACATTTTACCTTCACAATCGAACTCAGCGCTCTTGGAAACTCCCAGATATTGAATTTAAAGTGAATTGGACTCGTTTTAAACTCAGTGTGCATATGTCACCGACATCACCATCATAAATGCACAATTCAATTAGTCCTACCTCACCGTTGATTATATAAAAATAAATTCTAAAAAATCAAAAGATGACGATATACCATTAAAGCATTATTATCTAAAATTTATTTGATTTGTTTACTATGTGCCATGCCGGAACTGCTACCTAACTCAGTCTTATATTCAGGGTTTCATATATTCTCGGCAAAAATCTTCCCTGGCTCTGTTTACAGATATACAGTATACCTACAGCTTGCATGGAATATGGACGATCCCAAAATACCGTATAATACATATCTCACTAATTCTTTCCCCTCTCTGGAAACTACACCAATCGAACACTCATATATCTTATGATGTCCCTCAATGAGAACTTTCCCGGAGTCAAGGAAGTGGAAAGGTAGCGGCCTGGCCTTTGTTTACGTAACATACCGGCACTTTCGTCGTAGCAAGACTCGAATCGATGTGTGTCCTCAGTGCCGATTCACCGACATCCGCCACTGTAATCCAAAATAGTTCATTTACAACTCTAATGATATCCATACACAGAAAGTAAACGAACCATTCTTCCACGTTTAGTTACTTGGTGAAAACCAAGTAAATAATCCATCTTTCTGTTTACATTGGTTTCGTAGTACATCCAAAGATACGTCTCGAAGTACCTTCACAAGAGGCCTTGGAAGTTATTGGTTTGTTCATACAATAAAGTCTTTTTCGTTATCTGTCAGTGTAAACGATGAACGGTGAAAAAGAACACAATATCCACCTTGTTTCATTATCACTACAGAAAGGAAGACATCTCAAAAAAAAGGAAGAACAATATTTATACTTCACAGTGTTTTTTTTTCCTTTGCTACCTTCCTCACCCCTTCGTTATCCCCCCGCCACAAGTGCCAAAGCTCACAATGCGCTCTAGCTATATAGAAATAGGTCATCAAATGATTTTTTTTTTAATATTTATTTTTCTTTCTGTAGAAATCATCCTTCGAACAGAACAAACGTATTCTACTAAAAAACTAAGCTTCTTCCTCCACATCTCAATAATATTACGCAACTCCCATTCAAAGATAATTTCACAAAATCAGCACTACGATTCCTCATTGCCACTTTCGAGACCAGAGTCCGCCACTTTTTACTTCAGGTAGCTCTCTATTGGTTTTACGATGCTGGGTGAACATCAAAACTGGGAACTCTCTATTGGAGATCGAACTCGTGAACGCTCACACGGAAGGCGAGAGCGTTCACCAGCAGTTCCTTGCGGCTCTTTTCGCCTTACATACATCATTCAAAAGAAAAAAAAACATAAATATGCAGCACACTTCAGGCATCGCCGTTGGGTGTTAAGGTATATTAACAATAACATTTGAGAGTTGCCTAAATCATTCTGACAACAGTAGGCCCTAATCATGTCCAGAAAGTGTCTAGCTACAACACTGAAGTCACGTTTGTAATTAACTTAATGCAATGTGCTATTATTTAGGAAACTAACTGAGCGGGCGTATCTCACAAAGAACTATTACGATTCTGTGAATTCGATATCTAAAAATGCTTAGCGCCATTCGATAGGGCATCAAAAGAAACCCAGACAACATATATTTTTGTCGGTGGAACTTACATAATGAAATGACATCAAAGTTCGAAAAAAAAAAAAAAAAAATGTCGTAGTCTTCCTTTTTAACCACTGAAGTCGCTCCACGTGAACTAGATCGCCGGAAATCCATTGTACCATCCAGTGAAGTACCTCAAGAAATCTCGAAAGAGAATTTTTTTGTGAATATTTAAAACCAAAAGTAAAGAGTAGCCGCGTAAAAAAGGTTGCGAACTCAAGAAAGATTGTTCATTCTTTTTCAGTGCATATTAGTATCGATCAGTGACAAAAATGAAGTGGTAATATAAAGAATGACAAATAAAATGAATATATTTTGAAAATTACCTCGCAGGAATACGAGTTTGCTGAACTAGTCGACTGCCGGAGTGATACACTGAAACAAAGTCAGCGCCGCTACCTTTCTCTTTTCCATTCATATGTTTACTACAAGCAACATTATGAATGCAAATCGGGAACCAAAACCAAAATACAGTAGTACACCACCGAGCTACACAGTCATCATAAAATCAGAATCTAATAGGTCGAAAGACGTGACACTGTCTGTCGGGGTCGAGCGGTTTGCGCAGCTGCGGTGATGTCAAAGGCACTACATATTTCGGACTTTAGAGACCTTCCATAATCCACTTATGCGAAGTAAAAATTGTGTCAAATCGTACAACCTAGCAGAATCCAGGAGAAAGCGGAGGAGTGTCCCGAATAGCCTTTGGAAATTATCCGATACAAGTAGGTGGAAGTTCCGACCAAAAAGCACCGGGAGCATTCTTGTCAAACATGCTGACATGAGCGTCAAATACAGCGACAGGGAGAGATTGAAGTATTTTGACAGCCCAATCAGAGTTCGAACTAATTCACCATCTTCAAAGCTAATTTGAACGTACCGTTCTGATGCGACGTAACACGGCAGCTGGCTAATACATAAAACATATTGCAACTCTCAAAACAGTCACAATTGTTTTGCTGAGTTCAGGTAGAATGAAAAATCGACCTTCAAGTATGCTGAAGGCACAGGAGACGACGACCTCTATCCTTCGCGGAATTTGCTTAAGTAGATGTTGAATAGATAAAAGGATGAACAACCATCGCTTATCTGATACAGTTTTTGGCGTAACTCAAAACATCCTCCTCCTACATTGACATGATTAATCTGTTTATGTCTTTCACGGCGTTTTATTTTCTGCTTTTTTCCTCACGGATGCTGAGTGTTTACGCAACCTACTCAGAAAGTATTAACAAAACATGCTTCATAAATTTCAACGGATCATACAGTAACCTGATTAGAATATAATGAGGATTAGAAACATTTAGTATTGAAACAATGGATACTATGTAGAAGACTTGACAGAAGAACCTGCAATCTTTCGTACGAGTCTGAAAAACGCAAAACTTTCAATACATCACAATATCATTGAAAGAAACCTAATGTTGCACTGTTAACAAATATTGTAATTTACCAAGTGATATCATTTGTCGAGATATTTGTGACGTTTGCCACATCATATTTCAGTGTTTCTAACTCCGAAATTTGTCAATACTTCAAAGCTCCTTGTCTTGTTCTCATGTGAACAATCACGTCACCTCCCGAAGTTCATCAAATACTCCAGAAAAAATGAATTCAAGGCAGTGACGGATTAAGGACGGTGTCTAAAAGGGCTGCAGCCCAGGCCCCCGCCAAAGATAAATCAGCTACTTTTATGACTACAAAGGATTGGTAACAGCAGAGTCTTACATTGGAACACCACTCCATGGCTACAGGCATGGCACATGAAAAACGAATGGCAGGCCTACAAAATGTAGCCTACTGTTGCTTCCATAACACCTCAACACCTTATTGAACTGACATTAATTTATGGCGTGATAGCATGAGAGAGATGACACGGAAAGATAATCGGTCAGGACCTAGTTAGTAGGTACCATCTCGGTATTTATCTGGTATGAATGAGGAAAACATCGGGAAAACCTCAGTCAGGATAGGAAAATACTGGAATCGTTCCCACGATCTTCCGATTGCTAAGCCAAAGCCCTATAATTCAGCTACGGCCAACACCTCTATATAAACCCTTCATGAAGTGAGCCTTTATATTTTCTCAATTTTGAATTTATTTTTGGCCTTTAGGCAAACTTCGTGTTTCGTGTTTAATTCTTTAATACTCAGGAAAGACTATGCTGCGATGTGAGAATTATGTGACGTGACTTATCCCCCACTTCCATATTTCGTAATACGCAATTAACCCTTCAGCCAAAAAAACAAAACAAAAAAACTACATACCCTTATCCTATGTCTGAACTGCTTTCCCACCCATCGCTCAATTAACACTTGATTGATACGTCAATCCAAAAACCGTGGATAGTAGTAATCATCTGCCTGCGTTTAATTATGTGGAGTTATTGGCACAGCGTGTGAGTGACGTGCGGACTTTTTCCCTTTCTTTCTCAACAGAACAGAACCGAAAGAAAAGAATGTGTATCTGCTTTTTGTGTTTAATGCATGAGCGAAGTAATCTTCCACCCTTTTGTGTCACAAACAATGTTGCCAGATAGATGGACTATTCAGTGTCAAGAAGAAAATGTCAACATCAAACTTGCACCATTGTAGGTATGAGAACTACCGTGTCGTTCCGTAGGAGGAAGCAGAAACATTACATCTCACAGTCCTAAATTTAAAATGAAGTACAGTAGGCTCCAATGGCTAAGATACAAATCTATGCTATTGTGTAATATTATAAATATAAATATTACAATGTTCCGTTATATAGAATCACCCTCTTTGAAATAAATTTAACGCCCCTTTCCATCGTGCCACACACTCCTTTTTTTTTTATTTTTGAAATTATAGAAAGACGTAAAGCAATATTCCAATATTGGAAACTAGGCGCAGTGATGGTTATGGAACTATGTGATATGAAGTTAAAAAGCGTTTTAAAGAATTCTTTTCTAGCTGAGTTATTTGACGGCCCAGCTTGTGACGTCATAATTCACTGGCTATTAAATATATTAGTTAAAATGTATTCTTTAAAACATTTAAACCCAGTGCACGCAAAATTCGTTTTTTTTTTCTTTACTAGGATTTATACAACACTTGCAGTCCTTCCACATGAGCATGATATGCGTTAGGTATTGGTTATAAGCTCGAATGCAGCCTACCTATTTGTTTGTTTGTCGGTTCACTCGTCTTAACAAAGAGTTGATCTTACCTGTAAAATACAAAGAAAAATATAGATTAGTTGATGGAAACATATTATTAACAAGACATTAAATCCAGTAATACATTTTTACATTTTTCTGCAAAATTACAACGTTTTTAAGGTGACTTCAAAGCATCTGCACGAAAACATCTTCCCGATTGCTAAATCTATTAGTTTTACTGAGCCAATCATAGCTCGCTTTTCACACTTGCTGCTTTTCCCACCAGTGGGACCAACTATACTTGGTCAAGTGCTTGTGGCGTGTGATCTTCACAATCCACGCATGTAGATTCTGGGGAAGCAGACAACAATTTTGTAAGTGGAAAACACAAACGAAAACGAAGCTCTCCGATTGTGTCTGGAGACATTTCATTGGATAAAGCTCGTACGAAGTTCACCCGCCATAAGCCTCTGTACAAATTATAGTAAAGTCAAAGGAACATAAAAAAAAAATACACGAGCGCGTACAACATACTCATACGTGGGTGAGGATTGTGTTGCTAGGAGACATGCGTTGTAACATTCAATAGGTGGGACGACTGCAACTGAGTTGAACGTCAGCCACTATGAAGTTCGAGGAAAGCACGCCATTTTTTTTTTTTTCCGGCTACTCCGTTTTAGAAATCCTTTCTAATCTTCGTTTCAAGTTACCCACGCAGAGAACCAACGAAAATTTCAAATAGAGCAAGCGTAAAACTAAAAGAAAAGCTAAAATGCAGTATTGATGAATTAACCTTCATGATCTGTAATGGTATTTCTGGTACTTTAATAATGGACAACGCTGACCTTGAAAGATGCTAATAACAGTATCAAGAATATACATTCATACATTTTCTCGAACAGCATAATATTCAAAAAGGTTCAATATACACATTTTCAATTATGGTTGTAACTTATCCAAAGCAAAATGCTATTCATTTCGTTGTAAAGTACAGCATACACTGTACATAAGTTTCTCAAAATTGAAAAATAAAAAAGGCTTATTATCTTTGCACCGGGAAATAATTTTCTTAGAAATGAGAGCTCATCTCATTAAAAATGAAAACATGTTCTGTTTGGAAATACGATCACTCATCTTATTTTCAAACCAGGGTGTTTTAACCATTGCAATACCAGGGCATGACCAATGAATTATTCTGTGTATAACTAACCACTGACTGCTGGTGTTGTTGAAGTTAAGACACTTCACTATATGCAGAGATTTTGACTGTGAGAAATCTTTCTGCAAATGGTACAACGGCTCCAGGTTCGAGTTTCGGTCACTGTAATGACCTCCCTTTTTCATGTATTTTTTCAACCATTAGCATACACAGGTTCGTATGTGAAAAAGAAATGTGTAATATTTCTATTCATCTATACAATTTTTATATTTCTACAAGCGATGTGAAACACGAAAGTGGGGGAAAAAAAATATTGCACCTTAAATAATGCCGGAAAGGCGTTGCTATCCGAGTGATACTTTCTTTTCTTTAATTCGCATAGTAGAACCAGCTTCAAATCACAAATCGTGTTCGCAGTAACTACCTACTTAGCGAATTAAAGGTTTGTGAAGATGTGTGTGTGTGAGAAAGAGAGAGAGAGAGAGAGAGAGAGAGAGACAGAGAGAGAGAGAGAGAGAGAGAGAAACCTTGATTGATCTATCAATGGTTATGAGATAAATAAGAATAATGATTACCATGGCGCCAAGCACGCAAAAAAACGATGAGAGGTTCTACTAAATCTGACGCGTGTGACCCATGCAATTTTGTTCCTAAATACAGTCTGCTGATTGGAAGCATGCTCTCTCTCTCTCTCTCTCTCTCTCTCTCTCTCTCTCTCTCTGTCTGTCTATTGCTTACCGCAACAACACTCTTGTATGAAGGGTAATTGGGGGAGCACAATCCCTGCACGTGTGTTTGCGTGCACACCAGGCGAGCGATTCGTAAAGGTCGGCACCGAAGTCAATGTGGCAAATCAAGGAATTGGGTTAGTCTCTCCATCTTCTGCTAGGCAACAGTTAAAAGAAAAGAAGAAATAATCTCTGTTTTATTATCATTTCCCAACAACACCCTTCAACCTTTTCAGATTCTCAATCGTGGTTTTTAACTCGACAATACAATCACGTAACCTACTTAGAAGTCCAGAAGAGAATTCTCCGAGATTTAAAACTCCCATCGTAATGGTAGCTGTAGCACGCCGAAGACCCTGAACTCGTAACTGTGCCTGTTTGTGAAAGATTGCATACGCTGTCTGTCTGTCAGCTATACGATCCATACCGTTGGACTACTCTTCAATAAACTTTATGTCTCCTGGTATGACGAGAGAAACACCGTGTGACTCCTAAACTTTGGCCATGAGGAAGATTTTCTGTTTACTCTCCAACTAGCAATAATACCATAATCTTAAGGAACATATCCTTATCTTTATACAACCTGCATTGTGCTAATGCTGATCCGGTAGCATATGACGCAGGGTGTGTTTATAACACGGAAGAGAAAAATGTAGTTAACACTTAACAATTGGGGGGGTCAGCGAGTTTTCTATGTATAATACGACAAATATACATTTTCACTATTCACCCACTTCCGCAGTCTAGTGCTGACAGCTCGAAGAATTTGATTCAGTATTGAGGAGGAAAAGATCAAACTGTGCTAACACCAGTCATTTTACATGATCTTCCTCAGCCTCATCAGGCGAATGTAGGAATGGTGCCTAGAAAAATGCATGGCCGCTTTTCACCGTTCATTCATTTCCTCATTTGGTTACAGCTGCAGAAATTAAATTAAAAATGTGTGCACTCAAAATTCATAGATATGGATGATGGATCTTTTTCTCCAAATCCGAAAAGTTACTCATGTGACAATACCGAGCTAATGTAATTGGCAAGAACGATCTATGAATCGTTACTTTAAATCTATATCGAATATAGGCAGTGTTAGCACAATATACAATTTATCAAACTATGTACAGATCGATCATATCCTCATTATTTTCCACATTACTTTTCGATGATCCAACTAAGAAGTTCATGCAGAAAAGGTATCCAGAAAGCTACCCGAGATTTCGGATTCAATCGTATTGCTATCATGGTAGCTAATGTGCAGAAATCTCACGGTCGAATGCTAAATTGAAATATGCATGTTTTCTGCGAAGGTTCTGCTTACTGTATTACTTCTTTATGTTATAAGCCATGTTATTTTCAAATCCATAGGCCATACTTCACTTTAAAATTTATTTCTGAAGAAGGTACAAAGCACGCACAAGACAAAACGAAAAGAAGGATATGAAGTATGCAAACAAGAAATCTAGGAAGCAGAAACGCAAACAAGGAAAAACCAAAGCTAAACAGAAGGGAAACAACCAAAAAAGAAAAGACACAAAGAAATATGTAAATGCACAGAACACGCGAGAAAAATCTAGCAAGCAAGGTCATCAAAACTAAGAAACCACACGGAAAGAAATAAAAGGTTACTAGCAACCCAAAAATGGGTTAATGTAACAGAGTGAGTTGGTAAATATAGAGCCTAATAAGTACAAGGTTACCGCAACCCAGCTAAAAAGGTTAGATCCAGTGGGTTGATTTAAGCCTCCATGTAGGTTAGTTTAAAGGGTTATGATAAACAACTGTATTTAGTTATTTTAACCCATCCCAACGAAAATTTGTAAAAAAAAAAAAAATTGTGGTAAAATCGTCTGGAAGCAAGTTATTATGATTTACACTATATGTAGCTTATTATAGTTATCTTTGAAAAAAAGAAAAAAAATCGAGCCGGGCTGGGATCGAACCGGGGACCTCATGCGTTGTAGTCCGAAGCGCTAATAACTACACCACCGAACACTTGAACCTTATGACTGATAATGCGTGTATTTCACAAGTTGCGCTACTGTGATATTCATTATATGAATCTCAATGTTTCATATTACACTTTCTCATCAATAGAATATTAATAATAATTTATATAGCACTACATTCCTAGATTTAGGGTTGCTAGATTACCTCCTAAGCTTTACCTTAACGTTTTGGCATTGGCACAAAACTTTCATGTGGAAGCCCTTCAGACCGCCATCTCGTATAGATGGGACTCGGTTCAGCTAACCCTCATCAAGGTTAAAAAATAACTAATTCTCAGAAGGTTAAATTTACCTGAACATTAAACGGTTAGCATAACCGAGCAGTGGGTTAATCATGTTGTTTAAATTAACCGTGTTGTTGGTTTATTCCTTCTTGTACCAATCGTGTAGGTAGCTAACTACCCACGAATTGGTTGTTTTTACCCTGATTTCTGTTAAACCTTTTCAATGGGTTACCATTTACCTACAGAATTAGGTACTTTCATGTCTCGAAAGGGTTCTGGTAAACAACCAGTAGGTTATGGGCAACCCTTTTGGTCATCAACCTAGCAAAATCTTGACTTAGTTAAAACTAATTTCTTTCCGTGCAGCAAGCAAGCGTATAGGAAAGAAACAAGTAACAAAGAAAACAAATAAATAAACAGAAAACTCAAGGAAGGAAGGAAACTAACAGAGAAGAAACGACAGATGGTCGGTAGCAACAACAACATGGCAAAGAAGCAAGACAGATGAAATGAAAGGAAACGAAAAGTTAGGAAGCAAGCAAGAACAAAGAAAGGAGAGATAGAAAACGAGAAAAATCAGCAAGAAGATACAAGTAAGATAGCCTCAAGAAATTAAGGAAGAAAAACAAAGGGATAGGCAAATAAAGAAAGAAACTCAAGGAAGAGAGAAAAGTAGCAAGAAATAAGCAAACAAGAAAGAGTAAGAGAGAAAAGAAGATAGCATTAAAGGAAGAAAATTAAGAAGAAAGCAAAAAGAAAATCAAAGGCATGAAAGGAAGGAAAAAAAAATAGGAATCATAAGGACGGAACAAAGCATGCAATAAAGAAAAATTAAAAATCTAGCAAGAAAGAAGGAAGAGAAAATTTACCAAGTAAAGAAGACAAAAAAATCAAAGAATATTCAAGAATCAAGGAAGAAAAAAGCAAAAAATGAATTAGTAAAACAAGCAAACAAAAAAAAATAAGAAAAACAAACAAAAATAGTTCAGCTCGTTTATATTCACTTCTACAGAGTTTTGTGAAGAAATTCCTTCTATCTATTATACCACGATACATCTATATATATTTTTTTTCAGTATTTGAAACACTTTTTTGCGTACACAATCACAAAGGAATCAAGAAAACAAAGAACGACAAGAGGAATAATGAAAAGGAAGACCAAGAGAGAGAAGAATATATTGCAAACATATTTTCTCGGGAGAGAGAGAGAAAAAAAAAAGTATGTAACTGTCGCAGGATCCGTGTGCATAAGCCACACATTCCTTTATTGTGAACGAGTTTTGTAAACATACCAGCAGCACCTGATGTGCACATACTACGAGATATCACATTCCAACGGATAATCTGCTCTCCTCACTCTACTGAGTTGCATCGAAAATTCCATAAGAACAAAAGGTGGCAGAGAACAAATGGTTTTAAAACCTAGGAACAGGGATTATTATGAAGTTGAGACGCAAAATATTACATATATTTTATGAAGTAGATAAAATAAAAAAAAAAACAAAAAAAAACGGATGCAATTGTGCAAGAAACGAAGCGGCATATTCGTGATATTGAGTAATAGGTACACTGACGGAAAATGAAATTCCCTACCCAGAAGGAAGTTACTTACTTTAAGGTGAAGAAAATTGGACAGCATATTACTCTTATCATGATGTATCACGCTACAAGATGAAACTTACAGATGGGTCGCGCAGCGTTTTCCTCTTCGGTAACCACTTTAATCACCAGCATGTTGACTGCACGCACACACGTATACTTCTCATTGCAGGGATGTACGATGTCTCTCGGTGGGATGATGTTCCATGGCTGCTGTACCCTGACGATCAGCTAGTTAGTGGTTGTGCATGATCCCGAAGCTGGCATCCATTAATGTGCTCTGTGGGTAAAAGATCTGGTTATCATGTTGGCCAAGGTAGTACGTTCACATCTCGAAGATGGGGTGGAGCGATTTCATATTGAAAGTGAATACTGTTTATGCATTGGAGCACAATGGAGTTGATCTCCATTCTGATGTAAATGTCATGGTGTTCGCAGTAACAATGCATGTGCTTACGTTATTGTAGTAGTTCCTCCCCACACCACAATCTGCCATCGACGGATGCAGTTTACTAACAGATTTTCACTAGACCTCCTCTTGACCTGACCCATGTACATCCTATAGTTTCTATAAAAATATAAAGGCAGAAACGGCTCTTACCCGTGAAGAACGCGAGAGTTACATTCTGCCGTTCACTCCTGTTCACTGTCAAATGCGTTCTTAGGTGGCGTCACGCTAGGAAGGCAATGTTCTTATCAATAATTATTTTTCTTTCTGAGGTTTCGGATGTTTATAAAGCTGGTCCATACATTTTGTCACCGAGAGCACATTCAGATTTATGGAAAATGTCTGATGGAAAGTTTTTTATGGGTTCGAAATTCGTGCAATTTGTAATCACCGAACACAATAAAGGTATGTTGCAAACACAATAAAGGTAACATTACTTTGATATCTACGCCTACCAAATACTGCTGCAATATTGCCAAATTTAGCAAATTATTGGACTTAGAAACTGAACCTTTCAGCCATTTTCTATGAACCTGAGAGCCAGAGCTGAAACCGGGTCACCAAAAGTGACCCAGTCTGACCCGAACATAGGTGACTCGGTCCTAAACTTGACCCGAATGTCTCGGTGAAACTTGACCTGAATAACCTAACTGACCCGGTGACCCGAATGACTCGGGACCCGTTATTGCCCAAAATAACCAAACTGAGTTAAATGAGTCGACTCCATGATCGAGTCTTCATCCCATTAACCCGGTGATCGGTCTTGTTCTTGTGTTTAGAATCAATCCATATTGTAATGTTAAATTACTTGAGAAGTGATCTATGGAAACTTCGTATTGAGAGTTTTAAATAACTTTCATGCTTTTAAGATAAGATAAAATAAATTTTATGGGTGGTAACAGCACTATGGCTTACGCCCTTCCCGATAGAAGTTTTAATGGTCTTATCCTATTTAATACTTTAGACACAAAATTCTTTCAGAATAGTCTTTTTCTAGGGAGTATTTGTACACCATCTGTGGCATTTTTCTTCTTTTCGGCTATATAAAAAGACTATTACCATCTATCGTTAGGATCTTTCAGACTGCTTTGCCCTCCGGATCACCGGATCAGACCGGGTCTGCAGCATAGACCCGTTGGCCCGTTCCAAAAAAAAAAAAATGACCCGGTGACCCGTTTCAGCTCTGCCTGAGAGCAGAGTGTAGGTTGGTAAAAATATATCCTGTAGAAAATAATGTACAGTCATAAAAGCAATAACACAATACGTGTAATATTTCAGCTAGGGAATATTTGCTTCTTAATTGCTATCCAGAACTAGGCTCACTCTGGTTTGGGATGAGAAAAAAAGGCACAATCTACGAGAACTGAAAATTAAAATTTATAGGTTTTAGTCTTGCTTCACAACAACAATATTCGCTATTGGACTACCGCCAACATGTCCACTGTAAAGTAATGTTAGCGTTCATGTAGGATAATAAACTTTCAATTAACTTCAGTAAGACCTGCCAAGCCTATGAGCACCGTCCATACAGCTGAGATGTTTCTAAACAAAATTAGAGCAAAGTAAACACAACTGGAAATTTCAATGAAAATGTATAACAAAAAGAATAAAAACAGCACGAAAGAATAATTAAAAATTATTTTATAAAATCCTTAAGACTAACCCAATGACAATGTTCCGAAGTGCATATACCCTATCAGAAAGACACGTCGGGCCGGTAGAGGGCCAACGGTGGCCCTGCGTCGGCCCGACGAGTCTTGTTGATAGGGTAGTTCGAAAATACAGCCAAAAATGATTTCAGCGTCAATTTTCACATTCGTAAGCTATTAAAAGTGAATGAAGGAAAGACGAGAGTTTCAACGAGTAAGGAAGGCCTAATATGTGAATGACTGAATTTACCCGTAAGTAGAAATTTGGAACTATAGCAAGGTATGCATGTATACGGACACTATGTTTCCACATAATCACAAAATTGGTCCAAGTACTTATTCCATCAGGTAATCAATGCATCCATTCGGCCGAAAAAGGATTTTGTGTCAAGACGCTCCGGCGATGACATGTTGCACATTCTAGACAGCTTGAAACCGTTGGCCACGCAGATATTTTTACACACTTTTTATTAACTTCTGTAATCATGTTTCATCTCTGGTACAAATCTTGTAATTGATTTTTAACTCGCTTTTCATCAACCGATTTCTTTAAAATTTTGTAAACTTGCTTGCTTCCGATGACAATTCAATCATTAGATATACAACAGAATAATCCAGTTAACTATAATTGATTAAAAAATAATTATTTAATATGGACTTCTTTATCCTAAAATAAATACTAGCCTGCAACGATGTCGAGTTTTGACTGGTTGCAGAACACTTTAGGATTTGGGTGTACGAAGCTCTTAATATAGAAAAAAATAAAAAAAAATAAAAAGGGATTTTAAAAAAACACGCTTTTTAAGCAAAGAAAAATGTTAAGACTCAAAAAGTAAAAAAATAGTAAATTTATGAATCAGAAAATAAAAGCGTAGGTGCTCTTGCTTACCTGATCATAAAATCATAATATCTAAGAGCACCCACGCTTTTATTTTCCGATTCAAAAATTTATTATTTTTTTGCTTTTTAGTCCATTTTTCTTTACTTTAAAAAGTGTTTTTTTTTTAAAAAAAAAACACAATCTTTTCTTTTTATCTTTTCATATGTCCAAAGAGATATATCCCTGGGAGATAGGTCCCAGCTATAGAGAGGGTGTTACCAAAAAATGTATCTTTCTTTCTTTCTTTCTTTCTTTCTTTCTCTCTCTCTCTCTCTCTCTCTCTCTTTATATCTCTATCTCACTCTCTCTTTTGGAAATAAGTTACAATATAGGTATCTTTTGGATATTATTAGTTCGTTGAAACTTTACAGTGAGATGATTTCAAAAGTATTCCGTAGACACACCCATAAACAAGAACGAAACGTCAGTGCTCTGGATACGTTGCGACGATTTAGTCATACGTCACATTAACTGTTGCCAAATTTCACTTCTTTAGTTAGCTGCGTACAATATAATCAGTCGTGGAAAGTGAAATGAGTCGCTCTGAAAGTAACATTTATGGTCGCGGGGTAATTCTTTAGATTCCTGTGACCAATACTCATCAACACACCAAAGAGAAGACAGAGAAAAGTGGCAACATGGTAATTTTGCCTCTGCTCTGCTCGATGTTTAAATCCTAGTTTTCTACCCTTTAACCGAACAGCCCGAACTCAAACTTTCATTACGCCGACTATAGTTCCGGACTCAAACTTTCATTACACAGACTATAGTCACGGGATTTTTAAACTTTCATTACACCGACTGTAGTGACACATAAAATGCGCAACTTGCCTCACAAAATTGTAATACACAAAAATATAGTTAGGGATAGAAGTTTGGTTTGCATCGTAAGAAAAAAAATGTAATCGAGACAAAGCGAAAAAAAAAAATATTCTCCATTTCCCTGAACAGACGCAACAAAGCCAAGAGGAAGATTAAAGGATATACGATGCTGTGCGGTTTAGAAATATTCAAGGTTGAAGTTTCCTGCAAAATAACACTGCATTCCTTTCTGATCCTTGGATGCTGCTGTTTTTCGTTTACCCATCTCTATATTTTATGAGCACTAAATCCCTGTGCTGTTTGTACGGGAGACTCCCAAACATTCCACAACCACCGTTATAGACTGTGATTCTCTCGGCATATAAAGTGCCTCCCGCTCTTCATACTTCGGTATTGTCTCACAAGAACAATAATGAATATGGGCTACATTATGGCTATATATACTGCACACATTTCTCAATTCTCGTTGCTTTTCAGGCGGGGAAAGAAGATGTAGTAATATAGCCTTAAAAAAAACGCACGAAAAAAACAAGTAGGGAACTTTGCTTTCGTGTGTGTTGTACGTAATAAAACCGACCACTTTTGGCTATGTTCAAAATAGTGTTTGTCTCACCATCAAAATTCGTACGAAGCAGGTGAAAATAATGCAGTAAACTGGTGATTTATCGCCATCAAGACAAAAACTGAATTTGAATTTCCTTTAGGCTACGGTTTTCAGGCATCTTCATCTCCGGCAGGGAAGGGGAGTGATGTGAGAAGGAAGTCATCGTCAGGGTCTAGTTTCAAGGTACAATTCCAGTAATAGCTCGGTATGAATCAAGTAATACCTTGTAAAATTCTCAAGTCAGCCCACTGGGTTTGGTTCCAGGACCTTCCAAATGCAAAGCCAAACACTCTACCAACTGGGAGTCAAGGGAACTGGAACATCTTGCGCCACTAATAGTTAATATTCAGGGTGTTCAAAAATGATGGTTACAATCGACGGCTAAGGGTCAGTTCTACAGTCGACCGCTAAACTTCTAGTCACCGCTAAGTTGAGGCCAACTCTCATTTTGCGTACCCTCATTGGCCAAAATCAGACTTGGCCTCAACTTAGCGCTGACTAGAAGTTTAGCGGTCAACTGTAGAACTGACCCTAAATTCTTCAGATCGAAATAAGAAAATAGTTCCTTTAAACAAACTTCGAAATATGCGTAGTTTCGGGGCTAGACATACAAAAATACAGTATGGGATCGTCACAAATGACGCCATATCTCGACAATGACAGAAGACGTAGCGGATTAACAAATTACAAAGATGCACCCAACACATGTATCTGAGCGAAGTTTATATGATGAAGACTGTGGTTTACAGGATATTTTTATACTTCCCTGTTTCTCAATGTTAATTCCTTCACAATAGAATTCTTGCATGGGAAAATCCCTCTATGGAGAACTCCTTTGATCATAAACTTTGCTGAAATCCACATATTTGTTACAACTTACATTGTAATTGGCTAATCTGATAGGTCTTACGTCGTTATTTGTCACGATATTACGTAATTTGTGACAATGTCTCGAGACAGTTGACTGTCTCTAGCTCGGAAACCATGCAAGTTTTGGGATTTCTTCAAATGAACCTTTTTTCTTGTTTCAATCTGAGGAATTCATCCTTTATTTTATAACTACCACTTTTGAAACACCCTGTATATAGAGAATGGACGAAAATATACCATACCATATCAGCTAGTCTTACATAAAGCAATAATTCGGACCATCACTTACGGGGATCAAGCATGGGAACATTACCACATTACTTCTATCTACATTTTTAGCCTTCAATGCACGCGGCTTTTTATGCCGTAAATAAAGAATACTATCAGATTTATGTTTCATACGTGCGTTTTCTTTTTCGCAATACGTCAAAATATTCCCGTGCTTTCCTATCATCCTGTTTTCCCTTCTTTCCCATGGTGAATGTCTTCTTCATAAATAGAAACGCTAGGGCAAATACAAGCGACCACAACTGCTGTAGTATGCTGAATGCTAATGCAAGCTGGGCGGCTGCTGTTGGTCTGGTTGAGCAGCTAAAACAATTTTATGTACTGTCCTCGTTCCTGAATCGCATACAGCCTGGACACCACCCGCATAAATGCTTACTGAGGGGGTTAGGAGTGAATTTTACAAAGCTGTACAACACACCCTTACTTGTTGTGACAAGAAATTTGGGTTCATCCTGTCCTATATCTTGAACGTTTAACTAATTGAATGCCGAAGTTTTCTAATGAGTCTTCCTTATACCCTACACAATTAGCCTGAGTGAAGATAATTAACAAAGATTCATTTAACACTTAAACTCCCACTAGAAAATTCAATGTTATTCCTCGCTAAGTATATCAGCACACTTGAGGTAAAGGAAAGGAGAGGGCAGGAGGTTACAACTTTACCAGTGGGAGCAAAATGCTCCTCCATTCGTGTCAACATTATCAAAACTACGACGACACATCATCAGAAATTATGTTTTGTTGAACTACATAATTTAGAAAATGAAACGACTAACTTCCACTCATTTGATTAAAGGGCTAACTAATTTCCGCAGTCCTTGATTCGAGTACTCTAGAGTTTCCAACAGCTTCACTCTCTTTGTCCTCGTCGCTTTCTCCTGGAGATAAGTTCATGTTTCCATCAAGTTGGGAGTAATTGAAAGTTTGGTGGAAACTTGTAACTTTAACCATCCTCGTCTTCAAGAGTTAATCAGCAGACTCTGGACAATAACCTACTTCTGCCTTAACAAGGTCAGGTATTTTCCGCTCTGCTAGCTGGAATCCATTATTCAAACCACTCCAGCTCTTTCAAGAACAACTACTACCAGGTATTCTAACATTCACTGCAAGCAAGTGTTTGAGCACACGGCATCGAATAAATACAAAGTAAGTATACAACCCCAATCCATTACAACCAATTACTGTGTTACTACTACTACACCCACTATTTCAGATAAAATGTGTTTTACTTCTTTGTAAATGAATGACTAAGTTACCTGTATAATAGATGCATTGGAATGAAACGTTGAGAATAGGTTTGATTATTGCTACTACTAATTGGTAATATTATCACTACTACCAGTAATGTACGGGGATAGCATACTTTATTTGAGCTTTGTGATCCCACCCAGATGCAAATCTGGTGGCGGGTACATTGAACGCAGTAGTTACAAGCTTATTAATGCAGGTTTCGTTCTTGCTAATTTAAGACGTTAATAACAATTCAATCGATTACTACCCTGTTTACCTGCGTAATAGTCGCACTTTTTGTACCAATTTTTTTAATGCAAAAATCCAAATGCGACTATTACTTGATTTTCATTGGTGGTAGTTGACCAAAGCGGGAAGCGTTTACTGGCTATCAGATTTCTTCGCGCAAGAATCGCATTAAAATCTAGACAAAATGCGACTATTACGCGAACAAATGTGGTATCATAAAACTTGAAAAGCTGAATACAAAATCCTTTTCGGCTCTGATACTCTATGAAACAGTGTTTGGAAATAATTTTGTATTTACCTGGATTCACCAAAGAAGACAAGGTGAACAATTAATATTGTCTCTTAAAAAAAAGATACACACAAAAACCTTCCATATTTGTTTCTGTTTCTTATGTTTATGTGAAATTCATTGGCTGTATATACTGGACGTGCCTATGTAAACAAAGACTGGTCGTTTGGTCTCTTTCTACATCTCTATGCTCTTTCGTTTGCGTGTTTTTTTTCAACAGACAGCGAATGAATCGTTTTGTGATGTATGGACATGATTATAATGGTTGTTGATGATGCTTTTGATTTGTGTCCTGGTCCTTATTTCACGACTCATCACTCATCACTATGCAACACAAAGCCTCCTCTCTGTCTTCCAGTGTACCGTTGCTGATGAGTTTCTCTCTCTCTCTCTCTCTCTCTCTCTCTGTCTCTTTCTTTCTCGTGTATGTTGTGTATGTGGTTTTCATTTAGAAGAGCAAGCAGCAGCCTCTTCTCTCTCTTTTTTATCTTCATCTTGTATTAGCTCCTATATTACGCATCGCCAATTCTGATGCACGAGAACACATGTTATGCTAACCTTGGGTTGGCTGCTGAGGTTCACCCACAAAAAACGTAGGAAGAAGTATTTTCTCCGCTTACCTTCTACTCTCTCTCTCTCTCTCTCTCTCTCTCTCTCCAATACAAACACAGGATGTGTTTCTCTTGACCGTTTTTTTCTATCGTCATGCTATTATCTGCAAACTAACCACTTTCGTGGGAACAAAGATAGCTCTGTGTATTTATATCGGACGAACAACAAAGACGTTATTATTACTATGTTTATTAAAGGCTACAGTAGAACGAATATTTCTCTCCCACGCAGGCATACATACAGTAGATGTATACTAAATAACCTCACACTAGTCTTCTTTTTTTAATCCTAATTGTACGGAAGCTGCGAATATAGGACATATACAATACCTCTTCCTGACGTTGTGTAACATACTAAAAATCTGTAGTTAACGTTTGTGCAATATCTAACTTCAGTATACAAAACGAAATTCCGTGCGCTGATAAGGTACACTCCAATTCATGGAGAGGACGATGGACAAGTTATCTAAGCCAGAGTTTCATAATTTGGTCACATTGAAGCAATGTTGTACGAACAGCATATCGGACATTATTTTTTTAACTGTTGGTTTAGTCGGACCTAATGGTCGTAGCTCTGTTGGTAGATTGTTGGCTTCGTACTCCTGAAGCCCTGGGTTTGATTCCAAAGGCCGATCATCCATCATTATTCTGTCCGAAAGTGTCTGCATTCTGCACAAAAAAAAAGAAACATTCTTAGAGAAAGCCAGACATTGTAGGCAACCATAGATGCCTGGAAATTTCTTGTAACTTGGCTAATAAACAAATCATCCATCATACAGTTTTCAGGAATGCTGGGAGCAAAAAGGAGAGAAAGAAAATAGAAGTCGGAAGGAGATTTGAACACAGGTTATTAGAAGTTCAGCCTCGTACTCACTTCTCGGGAAGGGCGTAAGCCATAGTGCTGTTACCGCCCATAAAATTAATTTTATCTTTATCTTTTCGTGCTCACTTCTCTAAATTATCAGTTAAAAGAAAACAGTCATAGAGAGTGTCAGAAGGACGTTGTCTAAATTCCGAAGACATAAATAAACTAAGCTGATCCCACTATTTATGCCATATGTTGTTGTCAATTAGGGTTTCGGAATTCTCACCAACTGAAAATATTTCCCATTTCAATCAAAATAAGAACAGATCAAAATGGCAGCAGCAAACTCTTGATCAAAATTGCATGCACAGCTACGGTAAGAAACAGTTTTCTCATTGTGCGCATGTGCAGAACTTAAACTGAGAAATATCCACCTAATCGTACGAAAAGTCTTCCTTGATTACAATGAAACAACATGAAATACTAAAAATTCTGCGGAACTTCCCTGAGAATTTCTACCAACGTTTACAAAACTTTTAACACTGTACCAGCGTTTCTGTACGGCTAATTGTATCCATTATTGAAGAAGCGAATTTTGGTCCGTGAAAGTTAATTTCTGTTTACCTCCACTAAAATTTGAATAATTAATATAAAACGAAAAAGGCGGGAAAACCCAATAGATTGAACCTTAATCAATATATTTTTTTCAATTCTATCTTCACTGGTTCAAAGGGAATATAATATATACATATATTATTTGTGAATGTCCACTTTGTCACTATTAGTCTTTAATCAAAACAAAGATTCTAAACATTCAAGTTCCAGCTCTTAAAATCTTTACTTTGCCACGAAGCTTTGAATTTGTTTAGAAATATGTTATGCAGAACATACGTTTTATGATAACTCAATATTTTATTTTCTTTCAAAGTGCACACGTACACACACGGACCGAGCCGCCGTAGCTCACTGGTAGAGCGTTGGCGTAGCATTCGGGAGGTCGTGGGTTCAATCCCAGCGGCCGACCATCCTGACTGAGGTTTTTCCATTTTTTTTGCCTCAGCCACACTATGCAAATGCTGGGATGGTACCTACAACTTAGGCTCTGGCTGACACCTTCCCGCATCTTTCCCCCTCCCCTATCGCGGCCGGAGCCTTAGATGCCTAAAGGACATAAATAAAATTCAAATTTACATAGACACACTAATACAAAACAATTAACACATATTCAGAGAAAAAAAGAGAGAAGAAACTCGATCTGTATCGCATCACTTTGTCTCTGCTTTTATATTCAATTATAATGCCAAGTACTAGATGGCTGATTTAAAGGAAAATGGCGAGCTTCTAGCCTAAAAGCAGTCACATCAGACATCTAGTTTCATTTTTTTACCTCTGAACAATTCCTGAATAATTCTAAAACAACAGCCTTCTGGGTGGCCTAGTCAGTAGCGCGCTCGCCTTCAGTGCTAGCGATCCTTGGTTTGATTCTCGGTGAGAGGGGTCAACATTTCGGTGTTGACCCAGCATCATGAGGACTCTTTGGAACTTGCAGACTGTACGGCTACGACGATATTTCCTTAAAGCACGACTAATTAGGGCTAACTTTTTTCAAATCAAAGATACAAGTTCTACCTTGGAAAAAGGAGTTAATTATGACCATAACCTCACTCTTTCACTAGTATAGGATACTCATATTCTATTTTGTGATAGAGGAAGACGTTAATAAAAAATATTTCATCTTTTTAATTTATTAACAATTCATTTTTCATATCAAAACAAACAACAGAGGATAAATAATCCACGAAAAGTCACTCGCATCTGTTCTCATAGCGTGAATCTCTCTTCAAATAATGTACCGCACATTTCGAATTTACAGCAACAGCCCCAGTGACTTGCTGATTACAATCGTGGGTTATGGATGGGCACTAAGGAGGCACGTAGTTCGAACCTTACTGCTGCACATGCTGAGTTTTTTCAGCGATTTCCTCAGACTCATCAGTTGAATGCCACCTACATAGTTGTGCAGGTGTAATTACAGGATCTTTAATATTGAACTTTTCCCTGTTTTTTTTTTTTAATTCACTGCACATTATACAATGACACAAAGGGGCATCAAGCGAAAATATTTCCAGCTGTGTAATATAAAGCAAAACAATTTATGCAAAAAGGCTTTACCGTAATGATCAAACAAATAAGTAAACTGAATATGTTCTGTACGATATATGACATGGTAAATGCACTGCATAAAACAGAACCGCATCCGGAAAACCTTTACTGACTTTTTATCTCTACTCCACAAGCAGCAAAATGAAAGCATTAAAGATGAAGTTATCTGTGACTCATACTTCAGGACATGACTAACTCTTGTTTAACTTCATATTAGCATGTTCTACGCTGCCAGCTCGAGAGTCATTACCTAACAATGTTTCGTGGGAAGCAGAATTCATAACATTAACGTCCCACACAGCCACACAAGCACAAAAATATTGTCCATCTAGTTATATAAATAGTATTAATTCGCAGAGTTGCGTTACCGGTTTACAGAAATACCAGGAAAAAGGTATAACAACAGTTTACTTAACAAACAGCCCATTATTTACCTAACAGCAGTGTACATACAATCTATAATGCTGTTAATTTCCACCCACAAACTGTAGTGCAGTCTCATAGTGTAATTTGGACAATTTCCAAAATGTGTAGGACATAAATTTTATCTCCAAACCATCATTTCAAATTTCAAATCGCACTTACCTTTTTTCGTTACTATTTTTTTCATGAACAGGGATGCACTTAACATGAGGAGGGGGCCGGGAAATTAGGATAAGATATCCAGATATTTTTGCCCGAAACTACGCATTCATATCCGATATACAGAAACAGAGATTAGAAACTGCAGATATATTATAGAAACGAAATCCAGACATGGGTCCTTAAATAAAGATTCGGAAGTTCGATTTTCATATCAGAGTTTCGAGTATCTAGTTACAGAAGCAAGAGTCGAAACTTCAGATTCTGGACGTCATTTCAGAAGAGATATCCGAATTCTAAATTTCGAAAAAGTGATCCTAACTAACTCTATGGCTTATGGAAATCGCCGCAGTAACAAACATTCGCCATTGGATTATATCCTGGCCAATATCAAGTCAGTTTTCATCACGAACACCTACTTCTCGAAGATCTCTTCTAATACTGTCCTCCCAACGACGTCTCGGTCTTCCCAATGGCCTCCTTCCATCCAACCTTCCAACCAGGATAAAATATAGGCTAATCTTCGTTTTTCCCCCATCCGAGGTACATGGCCTGCCCATCTTAGTCATCGTGATTTCATTATTTTTACAACATCTGGTGAATCGTACAGTCCATGGAGTTCATCATTATGCAGTCTCCTCCACCCTACAGTCATCTCGTCCCGTATATCTTTCTCAAAATCTTATTTTCAAACACACGTAATTTATGTTCATCTGCTACGGTCGTGCTCCAACTTTCGCAATCGTAAAGTATTACCGGCAGAATAACCGTTCTGGATATTTTCAACTTCAATTTCCTTGATATTAATCGCGATGTTAGAAGTTTTTGGACTGAATAGAAACATGTGTTCCCCGATACTAAGCGACTTTTTATTTCTTTCGTGACCTCATTTTTGCTTGTTACGTATGCTCCCAAGTATTTAAATTTGTTTACTTTCTCTATGACCTCATCCTTAATTCTTATGTTTTTATTTCCTTCATTCCCTGTGTTTCGGCTCGTTATCAGGTATTTTGTTTTATCTATG
Source organism: Lepisma saccharinum (assembly GCA_022664845.1). NCBI lineage: Eukaryota > Metazoa > Arthropoda > Insecta > Zygentoma > Lepismatidae > Lepisma > Lepisma saccharinum. The sequence goes on along the minus strand of JAGDQP010020298.1, from coordinate 3,923 downwards.
TTTTCCTGTAGACCTATCTCATCGCACGCTTCTATTAAGACATCGGTGTTGTTTTGTAGTGCATCTATATTGTCCCCTATTAAATCTACATCATCCGCGTACACAAACAGTTGATTCAAACCATTCAATGCTAGCCCCTTTTTGCCCCCTTTAATTTTTAAAATCGCATATTCTAACGCAAAGTTAAACAGTAGTAGGGACAAGGCATCGCCTTGTTTCAATCCGTTGCGAATCTTGAAACTATCTGACATATACCTATTACCTATCCATACTCTGCTTGTGGGGTCGCTGAGACACATCTTCACTAGTTGAACCAGTTTTTTTCGGAATTCCAAATTGTATCAGGATACTGTATAACTTTTCCCTTTTGACAGAATCATATGCTTTCTTAAAATCAATGAGTAGCTGATGAACCGTCCCATTGTATTCCCGTAACTTCTCCAAAATTTGTCTCAAGGCAAAAATCTGGTCCAACGTGGATCTATTTATCCTAAATCCACATTGGTGATCTACAATTATTTCATCTACGTATACACTTAGGTGTGTTAACAGAATATTACTTAATACCTTGTAACAGGTTGGAAGTATCGGTGATCCAGCATTCCAAATATCAGTTTCCCAGAATACACGATTCCACGATAGAAATCCCCCATTTATTTTGATCTAAGTCCGATATTTGATGTGGATTTGAATCCCATATCTGGTTTTAACCCATCACATTCCAGTTTTATCAGTTTTAAATTTAACCAACTCAGGCGGATTAACCGTTTCAGAGACTGAAATTGTTTCATACTCGTCTCCACACTATTCTGAGAGTACCGCCATTACTACAGAGCCAATTTATAAACGAAGATTGCGTACTATGAATACCTGGTGGAACACCAAGCATATAGGTGGAGAAATATGGTAATTTTCACGGTCGTGACAGATCAGCTGTGGTCCGAGTTAACATTACGTAACCATCTTTTTAGTTCCACCTTCCTTCCACCATCCATTAAATAAAATACTCTTTTTTTTTTTTTTTTTTAAGGAAAAAAGAAACTTAGTGCACGCAATTATATACCTTAAGCTAAATAGAGGAGGAGGAAAGGTTCATTTTTTATTGTTCATGGCGATCCTGTCTACCCATTACATCTTAGTTTTCTTCTCTTTTTTTTTCTATTTCACCAACCGGTGCTAATTCAATTACCTTTACGAAGAAAAAGAGGATAATCCCAAGTTTTGCTTGCATGAAGAATGGCAAATTGGCATCCTACCCCACGATCAAGTCAACATACGAGGTGCATAAAAAGTGCAGTGAGCGACCTTTTATGTATACAAACTGAGTGGTGTTAAAAGAAATCTTTTTCTTGGTGAGAATTACGTAGCTTGAGACAAGTTTCAACTGTCCAAAACGTTAAGCATCTAACTAACTACTTGAAACTTTGGTTCTAGATTCGTCTGCGAAGGAAAGGTGTTTCAGACATCCTGAAACGACGGATTTCACTGTGAAGGAGCAACGTATTGCAGAGATACAAAAATTTTTCAGGAAGCAAATTCGTAATGGTCAAACTAAGAAAGCAAAATTCTTATTTAAACCTCGCTGGTAGAAACCTTTATGATGAAAGTCACTTTCTTCCATCTCCTCATTTTCCACTCTCTCCATCTATTAAAGCTAAAGCATCAGAAATTGTAACAGTAGCCTTAACTCTTGTAGCAGTAGCCTTTCTCGCCTTCTGCAGTTCTTTCTGTGTATACACACTGTTGCAACATGCAGTGCCCTCTGAAATTTGGTTTAATTTTTGTATTATCAAAGCACGTTTGAGTGTTAAGGTTTGGACGTAATTTGGGTTTATTTTTGCGAACTGCATAAAAAAACTCTTTCAGTGGGAGTATTACTCTGTGGAACCAAGAGAAGTGCGGCTAAATTCGTAACTTTGGCTACAGTGATCTTAAGTTCGTAATGTAAGTGGCAAAATAAAAGTAAAAAACAAACAAACAAACGAATAGGTCGTTACTAGTTGGCATCTCTACTGAAAAAGACATTTATAATTATCGTCATTTGAATGGTGAAGACAATGCCATTACTAACAGTACTGTTCGGATGTGTCTTCGTGAATTTACTGCGGGGTAGCAATGAACTGAAAATTTGGACAGGTCTACACGTTCCACTGTTGGCACCAGCGAAAAAAAAATCGCTCGTGTTAAAACCTTGGTCATGGAAAGCGAACTGTTGGGAATATTTCCAACCATATATAGGATTCTCTAATCCCACTGTCCGAAAGAATTTTTGACAGAAAATTTGAAGTTGTTCATGGTCCGATCAGGTCGGGTTCCTCGAGAGTTGGAAGAAGGCCTCTCTGATGATAATTTCCAATAGTCTTCTCGCAAGGAATTATGTAACTAATGGACAATTGTTGAAGTCCGTTATCACAATGATTGAAACCTTTATTGCCTTCTTCAATCCAGAAACAAAGAAGAATATGCCCGTCTGAATAACAGTTTACCTTTGGAGGTGAACGTCTTGGGAAAGTTAAGAGGGTTTATCAGACCTTTTAAATAAAATTAAACAATTTGTTGATGTTCCCATACGAAATATATGTTGATCGCTTTTGCACAACACGTTGTTCTTTGAATATTTCACAGAGGACACAACAACGTGTATTATACTAGCAGGAGAAACTGCTACAAATGACATTAAAATATGAACTGTTCTGCTATTGGCTGAGCAAGAAGCTAGCGACATGGCTCTTTTGTACTTTGATTGGTACGAATTCTAACCGAACGTACCACTGCAATACTTGCTTCATTTGGCATTACGTACCTCGTGAGGACATCGATGATATGAAAATAATGCTAAAGCGAATATTTTGAGGAATTTGTTTCCTTACTTTGTTCAACTGAGTGTAGCAGCTTCGTTGTGCTGCCATCTACTGAGGAAACAAGTTGATAAAAGCTTACTGGTAAATGTAATGGATGTCACTACCATCGACAACTAATCAGAGTTAATGTTCCCGGTAATCTTTGTTTCATGGGAATATTGAACCAAAGACAATAGTTATTCATTATTGAAGACTTAAAGGCGGCAAATGTGATTTGCCTTGTAACAGACGAAAGCGAATTAAAACTAGGATTTTAATATACTGTAGATGCCTTGATGGGGAAAATACGGGAGGGATTATAAATATATATACAACTTGACAAGAATAAAAGTCTCCTTTCCTCCGGGATTGCATTCATTGTATGGAATGTAGTGAACACTAAACACACGGCGAAGTGTCACACTAATGTGAAACAGGTTGCTATAATATAGCATAACGATGATTGACTTGGCTTTTATGCGGACACATTCAAGCAAACAAGTACTATTTCATTTATCTATGCCGAAAAGAACAGTTGGATTAAATAAACAATTCATTAGAAACCTTCGGTGGAAAGTAAATACGACAAAACCGGCCACGATAAGAAAGTGTTTTTGAAAAGAAGAAACAATTGAACTGTTTAACTTTAGTTCTCATTTTTCCCGGTGATCCCTTTGCTGCGCTATTGTACACGAAAAATTCCAGTAGAATAACTCTTAATCTGCGGCTGTGACAAACCGAATACTTCGTCTGATAAATAAGGGCTTTCACAAATACAGATATAAATCCTCCTCTTTGTTAGTCAACATCATGCAAAGGGGGAAAAAGGAGAGAGAGAGCCTATTCGATTACAAAAAGAGATGCGCCATCCAATCATAAAAAACAAAATTAAGTCATTTGTTATTTTGTTAAACCATCTTTTTCTCATTCGCAACTGAACTGGACAGAAAGAAGGAAGTATGAAGACAAGAAAATACAAGAGGTCAAGTTATAGAAAGGTACCAGCTGTTTTGCAGGCAAACAACATACTAAAAAGAGGTCACGTGGTCACACACACACACTAATATATATATATATATATAT
>JAGDQP010020297.1:20855-33507 GCA_022664845.1 Lepisma saccharinum | reverse complement strand
TTCATTACATACAACTTAAATATCATTATAAATACGTAAACGATTGATTCTAATTAAATCTGATTGAAAGTAATTGGTATCAATGAAATATACAGATTGGCAGGTCCATAGCAACAATCTATCAAAACCTCTCACTTCTATCTTATATTTCTTAAGCTACATCCTATTTCGACCCCAGTCAAAATAAACACGTTCTCCCTTCGGCAGAACGGGGAACGATACATGGAATGCTGGGATTTCTTTTTTTCTGTCAGTGTGCTTTTTTGAAAGCCTTTTCTTTCAATAACACTCCAAGCCTTTGGCTGAAGAATGTTAGTAGACCTTTTAAAGCATTACCTTAACATATATTATTGTAGGCAAGCAACAAATTGTATGACATATCAGAATGACTTTTATAGAAAATGAATACGAAAGTCCTTGAAAACATCAAACAGAGCAAATACTCGTAAATTATGCAGATACTGTTGTTTATGTATCGGCTTTCTTAAGGACAAAGTTCCCTTTCTGTGCGGAAAATCTACAGAGCAACTACCTTTTACTTTAATAGATTGTAGCAAGATATACAAGGCATTGCTCTTTATTTTCTCTTTCCTCTCTTCTTGTATGTGAATGCTAAAAAGCTAATAGTGACAACGAGATCCGAAAACTAAGGGTATGAGTATCTTATATACTATTTAGCTATATGTTAAGATACTGAATTTTTTAGGGTTTGTGCTTCAGCAAGTAATATTTAAGGATGGTAAACACAATTAATAATCCTCTACCGGATGGCGACGCACCCTCCGAAGGTGAGTCATCACTTTAACCGAACAAATAGGCATTTAACCCGCCATATATAGGATCGGCCAACCGTTTAACGAATTCTTGTAAAAATTTTATTTAATTGTACAACTGAATAATTGGAATTCCGAGGAAGCCAAATTGCGATTCGCCGTGAGTCTACAGGGCTTACCACTCGATATTTTTCTTAGTCTTCACAATCAGGACGATTTTAGTCAGTTGTCTTTCAAGAATCGTGGATCAGATGCGTCATTCGTCACATGTAATTCAGATCGAGAGTATTTTAAATTCTAGTATCCAACAACAGGACGAGAGTGCAATTCAATACACAATTCAGAAAGAAAAATTGATATTGCAGCTCAATCCCGAAATGCCAGAAGATAAGAAAATATATTTTATCTTGATAGGTTTGAAAAAGTTTTTTTGATGAATGCTCTTTACATAAATTTTATTCTGTTTCGTAGCTAAAAGCGCACATGCATAAACTTGCAACCAGAGAGTTCATTTTAAATAAACAGCAATTACAATTTCAGAATACACGAAGGAAGCGCGCGGAAACTTGCGAACCAACCAGTTAGGGAGAGGCAAAATTGGCAAACTGTACCTTTTTCAGCTTTACAACTTTAAAGCAACTTGCCACAACAACTAAACAGCCAAAAGCAACAATACTTCATGGATACTGCATTGTTGCAGCAACCGTCTACATCAAATGATAGAGAGCATTATTGACCCTACCACAACAATTTAACACATTTGCTATAAACCCATATGCTTACCCTCAAGATGCGAATGCTCTCCCACAGAGGGCAGGAGTGTCACTCTTCGAAGCCCAGACGCTGCCATCTACCGCCAGACCAGGAACTACTTTAACGCAAGAGAAACAGTCAGTGCAAGCGTTCTCTTGTTCGAACTAAATGCAAAATAATAATGTAGATCTGCTTCCTGATAAATTACTAAATCTTACACTTCAAGAGCAACAAATGCGTTTGAAACAGCTTACAAGAAAAACTAATTAGCTGCAGGCAAACAATCGCTTTTCAGGGCAGGTGCCAGATCCCGAAATTCTTTTCATGGAGGCTCTCGACCAAGTTCATACGCTACCAAAACACAAACAGAAATCAATATACTCCTACTACGACCAATATTCGTCACAGCAAAATGATCAAAGCCGTGGTAATACTTCAAATAGACGTCAACGGAGCGACAGAAGTGGCAGTGGTAGCAATATGAGGCGCGGAAACAGGCGGTAATCAAGGTAATGCCCGAACATACGTAGCAGAAAACGACTTAGAAAATGATACGTTTTAGAGTGAAGGCGGGCAAGTCCAGAGTATTCAAGCCTCCCTCACGAAAGAAAATTTTTCCTCACGAAAGCAAACAAAATGTCAAATTTACACCACGAAGCTGTCTGACAAATATAAAATCACCACAGTTAAAGCTAAAATAAACAATAATAGCCATGATTTGATTATAGATGCAGGTAGTAGTCTTAGTATAATCGGAAAATCACAAATACCAAATGATGCAAAGATATCCAAGATGACCACAAAAGTTAAGAAAACGTGCATAGCCAATAAGATATTGAATTTGAATTGCAGTGTAATGTAAATGTTGAATGTTAAATGTAAAGATAGCTGGTTTTGTATTTCGACATCCTTTTTTGTCGTAAACAATGAGTTCCTTCAACTAATTTTGGGAACATGCATTAAAGCATTATGAAGTCAGTATATGTTATGCAGAAAATACTTTTAACATGTACCCTAAAAACCACACTGTGCAGTTTTCTGAACAGAAATGTAACAGGGTCAGCAAACTAATTAGTGGATATATTCAAGGAGCAAACAAGAACACATTTTGCTATCCTTAGTCATTTCATATATACTCCAACCGCATACTTTGACAGTTATCCAATAGAGAACAAATATCAATATTTCAAGCAAAGAAATATATTTTGAACCAAACCGGAAATTAATGAAAAAAAACGATGTTAAATTCTTAGAACAAGTGACAAATGGTGATTATTTGTGTGTATACGTTTCTGATTATAGTAACGACAAAGTACCTTTACATCGTATAGCAATATTAGGTAAAATTCATACTTTTTTAAAAGTAGAAAAACTTTCTAATTTGAAAGTTAACAAAGATGCAGAAACACACTACACTTGCAGTGTGACTCCACAACCTGATTTAGAACTGCAGAAACGTTTAGATTTAACTGCTAAGCTTTTCGACAGTTCACAATTTGATATTTGCGAGAAATTACCACATTAATAGCAAGTAGAACAATTGTTATATGAATTTCGCGACCTCTGGAGTTTCTCACCAAGCGATAGGTTTAGTTAGAAATTACGAACTAAAGCTACTTATAGATAAATCTTTGAAACATTTTGAGCACAAAACAAGAGAAATTCCCGTGCAAATTCTCCCGCAAATTGCAAGGCAGGTTCAAGACTTGATTCTAGCAGGCGTACTACAGATTCGTTTTAGTGACTATACTTCTCGTATTGTCTTAGTAAAGAAGGCGGACTCTTCATATAGATAATTCCTCCTAGCAATAATGCAAGACCTAATACCAATCAGCTCTGTATTCCTGATCAATTGAAGGATCTTTGGTTTGAATCCATACACAAGTCAAAAATAGCAACTAATTTAGGTTTTAAAAATACATATGTCGGTATCAAGTAAATATTACTTTAAAAACTTGAAATAATTTCTGTGCTAAAATTAGACTTTGTAGCAATGTCAACGCAACAAAGCTGCAACACGTTAAGACACCCCCAATTTTATCAAATTGATACGAGTGGACCCTATTGTGAGTCTCACTCCAAAAAGAAAGATATCGTTTCAGCTATTTGCGAAGGAACAAGATTGTTAATTTCAGAAGCCGTGCCTGATATCACTGCGAAAACAATTTGTGATTTTATTTATAGAAGAATCATACTTCGTTTTGGCCTTCCTCTCATTTTTAAGAGTGATCGTCATATGTATTTTCTTAGTACTCACTACATAGGACTGTTACCGCCCATACAATTAATGTTATCTATCTTTAACTACACAAAAGTGTGTAATTGGATCGGAATCAAACCCTACAAGTGTTTAGCGTATTCGCATTCAAGCATCGGATTGATAGAATCTTCGCATTGTTCATTGGAGAATATTATTAAAATGTACGTACATATCTAAACACCAGGGCGACCAGAAACTTTGGGGTGTTCAGTGAGAATAATTCGACACGCCCTAGTGTCGGGTTCAGTATTAATTACCTTGCGCACGGCTTTCAACCACGTGACATATTTGATAGTATGTTTAACACAATATGTGAAATATCTTAAAATTCTCAGTACCTTGAGGATATGCAATCTGCTTGTCATTTAGTAGCTCAAAACCTTCTCCATGATCAAGTCCAAAACAGATTTTATGACCGAAAGCACAGACAAAACGACTACCAAATCGGGCAACAGATATTAGTCTATAACCCGTCTTTTAAGAAAGGAATCGCCAAAGCTTTTTCTACTCCGTATCATGGTCCAGCTACAATTTTAAGAAAACTACATAGTAACGCTTACGAAGTAAAAATAGAGCAAATTGCCATACAACGTTTGCGTCCATATCATGATGTCAACTATTTGCAACAATATGGTATTGTCATCAGGAAAAGTTACCTCTTTCCAAACTATGAAATCAGCTCACAATACGTACATAGCTTAGTCACTATTTACTACTTTATGTACACTTGTATGTTTTAACTGATATCCCGCCTTACTCACTTTTCAAGTTAAGATATAATATGTAAAAATTCAGATAAATAGAACGATTAACTTTTGTCAAGCAACAGCTACAAGGAAAAAACTCTAAATCTGTGTAATCTCGCAATATTTCATCTCATGTACACAAGATATACACAATTTATGCATTAATCAAAAGCTTTCTATCTCATTTATGTACACATAGTGAAGTAATATAAATATGAAAAGAAAAGGTTTCAACCTTTTCCCAAAAGATGAAATCACCTCTCATACCGATAACATATACTCAAGTTTACTTCTGACTAAAGTGACCTCTGTAACTCAAACAATTGAATCATTTTATAGATTGACTTCATTGACCCATATCTTCATTTTCTCGAACTTAATGAACAAACAAAAAGATAGTATTTTCTATGTTCATTATCATTCTAGTTTCATTCTGTTCGTCTGACGAAGAAGGTATATTTCATCTCTCCTTCACCGAAAATAATAAAAAGGTATTCCTTGTTATTTAAATTTTTCTAAGTAACTTTTCCGTATTTTCTATCTCTAGTGTTTAACCATTTAACATAAATACGAGTGTTCTACCAAATTCTACGCTTTCTGCCAATATTTAAATTTTTTCCACTTGTATATTCAGAATTGTGAGGGTAATGTCTAACTATAAAGTTCTCATAAATAGTAAAGCTAAGCTCAATCAGTATAATATCTAATACGCCCGCCCAAAGTTACAGTCAGTATATTCCATAATCTTTTTTGATACGTTCGCTCAATGGTACAGTAACTATATTTCTTAAATTTATTTAATATGCCCGTCCAATGCTATCATATATTCCTCATAATTTTCTGATATTTTCGCCCAATGGTACAATCAATATTATACTTATTTTTTCTGATATTCCCGCCCTATGGTGCAGTCATATTCCTTATTTTTCTGATATTCCCGCCCAGTGCTACGGTAAGGTCTCGTCACGGTCTGTGATGTCATCAACTTCTCATTTTTTCTAATATGCCCGTCAAATGCTGCGCTAAGGTCACGTAATGCTCATCTAATACGCCCGCCCAATGGTGCAGTCATTATATTGATTATTTTTTTCTGATATTCCCACCCAATGGTACGGCTGGTAGGTGTCACTTGATGGAAATTTCCAGGCGTCATCTTCGATTGCGTTCTCACTAATTCAGCCACCATTTAATACAAACAACATTAGGTACCCTCCACACATCTTCCCAACTCATCAGCTCTTTCCTGTGCTCACACGTAATAGGAATTCCAGGTGCCATCTTGAATTACGACATCGCTTTCCCCCTCAAAATTCACCCGTAATCTCCTCTCCAAATTTAGTCCACCATCTTATACTAACGGTACAGTCACGTGGTGGTCTCTGACGTCACAAGCCTCTCCCACAATCAGCCAATCACAGCGATTCGACACTGTGACGTCACAAACTCTAGACCAATCAGAGGCTTTTAAAAATTGAAAGAAACTTGCCCCCATTCTACTAACCTTGCACTATAAAATTCATTATTGCAAAATTACACATAGTGTAAAAAACAGTTATTGCAATCCGAAAACAGAATTTAGATATTATTAATTTCGGATCCAAAAAGTCCAAAACGCGAAAAAAGGAAACTTATACACTGGAATCTCAAGGATGTCTTCTTTCACTTAGCGACATCCAAAGCAGATGATCTGGACGAAAAACCGAAGTCTCCAAGATGAACTGGTTAACGGACATGGGCTGCTAATTCTTAATTTAAATTAAATTTAGATTACCTGTGCAGACCCACTGTTTTTATACGCGAAAGAAGTAATTTCGGCATAAACTGTAATTAATTTCACGTAGTCATTGGCCTGCTATTTCTTCATACATCTACAGCATCCATAACTGCTAAAACGATATGCCTACTCTCTCAACAGTTGAAGAACGAGAGCGAAGCTCAAAACAGCACCAGAACAGATCTCAGTTTCCAACCAAATAAACCAACAATTCTCTCATTTTGGCACACTGAACGAAACATCAAAATTATTAGGTATTTTAAAACTGAAATATTAATTAAGATAATAAATTTAATAAATATTTACGAGCAAAGATTCTTCTTGGCGGGAAGATCTGCCATAAATAAGAAAATACATAACTAAGATGAGCTAAGATCCTGGTCCATTAACGGATGCTGACACTATTACCCAATCAGAAAATGAGTAATAAAAGAAAGACTGAAGGAAAATACGTCATAAAGTAGTTCAAGTAAGAGATATAAAAAAACACGAAAACACATACCTTTGCTCGAAACATAAAAGGAAGATGGTCGAAAAATATTGATGATACTGAGATCACCACAGTAAAATGTTTTAACTTTGAAGCTCGATATAGTAAAAGTTATGACCGTAACCAATATAATGTAAATGGAACGGAGCTTCAAGACCGTTTCACATTGAAGTTACTATTTCGTTTCGTGCATTTCGATCACCCTTCAGTGAAAGAAAAAAGGTTGGGTATTACAACAATATAGCCTTGGATCCGTCTTGACTGAAGAAAAGCACAGGTTTCTGACAAGGCTGATATTATTTAATAACAAAAATAAATTAAAACGTAACTGTTTCGTAAGTATATCACTTCCTTCTTCAGACCACTCTACAACTGGACATAGAAAAGTTTCTTAAGCAATAAAGAAAGGAGCAATAAGGGAAGTCTTTTACTTTCCAACAATCAGGGGGCAGTACTAATTAAAGTTGTCTCCCCCTAGTACTGCCCTCCCACGGGCTGGCGCACCTGCAATTCACCTGTCAGATTTGATGAACCACGAGAATAAAAACAACTTTTATCTGATAAAAGCTGGAAAATCCTTACGAAAACAAGTCCTTCGCTATAGCGGCTTAAACAAAAGAACTTTAAAAATATTTATAAAGTTTGTAACCTTCTCACAAATTCAAAAATGCGATAAATAAAAAATAAAAAAATAAATAAACTGAAATAATTAAATAAAAATAAATAAAAGTTAAAATATAAATAAGTAAATAAATAAATAAAAATTTAAACTCTCAAAGAAACTACTATAAGAATTGCCGGTTAGCGTCCTCATATCGTTCTCTTTTTCCTCCTCCTTTCTTCCATTTTCAAAATGTCATCCCATTCTTCATTAATACTATATCCACTGTTTCAGCTCATAACCTTATGGGCAACCTAACTTATCCTTTTCGCTTCTTTCCATTTCCTAATTGCCTGCATTCATGTTCTACTACTTTTGTCCTTCTCAGTTAACTTCATGATCTGTTTCACTGACGTGCTTGAAAATAGCATTAGTGTCTTTCCCTAATCTGAAATCATCCTTATGTTGCTTTAAACATTCTTGCAGCCTTTTCTTGGTCCCCCTCACATACCATATCACACACCCCACATGGAACTTCATATATAACCCCTGTTTGTCGCTAGTCCACTGTCGATCCTATCTTCATTCCCCTAACGATATCCAATATCTTCTTGCTGCCCTTCCTGTATGTCTTAATCTCTTCTTTCTTTAGAATTCTCCTGATTTGTGTCTGTGATCACCCCTGCACTTTCAATAACGTGCCATCCTTTCTTCTAGTCTTCTTCTTTATCTTCCTCTCTCTTGTTATCCTTTCTTTTCTTCCTACTCCTCTTCCTGTCCTCGTCACGGTAACCATTCTCTTTCAGCTGTTCCCATAGCATTTCAGTGTCTTTCTCCTTTTGACACTCCTTCATATTTATAACACCAATCCTTTCTTCCATATCCCTAATGAAATTCAGCTTTGTTCCCTCTTCGACGTCGCTTCTACTATGGCAGTATAACCTGCTACACAGTCCTTCTGGAACCACCACGTTACAAACTTGCCTTTCCCTGTTCTCGTTATTTTCATATCTAAGAACTTGAACACACAATCTTCTTCATTTCTCTCTCCAATATAATTCCCTTTTGCTCATCAATCATCTCTCTAATAAAGTTCTCTAATTGTCTTCTAGTGCATTTCCACACTCCAAAACAATCGTCCACGTACCAACAAAACACAAGTAATTTATCATTACTCTCTGATTACCTAATCATTATTTTCTGATTTTTATTTCTCTTATTTTTGAGTTTGTGAGGTTACAAACTTTATTATTTTTTTAAAAAAAGTTATTTTGTTTAAACCGGTACAGCGAAATACTTGTTTTCGTGTGGAGGACTTGTTTTCGTAAGAAGGATTTTCCTGCTTTTATCAGATAAAAGTTGTTTCTGTTTTCGTGGCTCGTCAAATGTGACAGGTGAATTGCAGATGCGCTAGCCCGTGGGAGGGCAGCACTAGGGGAAGTCAGCACAAGTGACCTTTAATTAGTACTGACCCCTGATTGGTGGAAAATAAAAGACTATCTCCTTTCTTTATTGCGTAAGAAATGTTTCTATGTTCAGTTGTAATGTAGAGTGCAGTCTGATGAAGGAAGTGGTATACTTCCAAAACGGTTATGTTTTAATTTCTTTTTGAGATTAAATAATATCAGCCTTGTCAGAAACCTGTGTTTCTCTTTAAAGAAAGATAGAAAAATATACGGGTTAACGATTTACGCCACATTGATAGCACGTCAAACACGACATAAAATATCCATAAGAAGCATTGCAAAGTGAGACAATACCATGTCATTCATTTCAGACATTTCTGTTATTAAAAACAGGTAGGGCCTCTTTGCTGTTTTAAATAGTTCAAGTACGTTGTGTCATGGAATATATAAATTATTTCGTTAAGTGATGATGTGAATATTCTTTCTTTGTCACGTTTTTGTCTTCAAAAGAAACGTACGCAGTGAGACACATATATCAATTGAACTACTAAAAACTGATTACGTCAAACCAATCAGAAGACAAGTTTCATTGAATGACGTAGAAGGTGGAATTCCACAGTATTTCATGCTTCATTTCTACGTAACGAGAAACCGTAGAGCTGAAATTCCACAAACATATTTATTTTAAAAATCTGATGTACACAAACAAATTATTAAATATATAAGGACGGTACAAACGGAAATGTCCATTGTACATACATCAAGGTTTTGGTTATGATTTCGTGGGGTCCCATGATGAGTCATTGCACAGGTCCCCGCAAATGTTATGGCCGTCTCTGGTCGTCGGCTGTGTGTGCCTATCAATTTTGGTGTAAATGTTTGATTGTCTAATTATGTGGTCTAGTGAATTTATTGAAACTGATAACCATAATGAACTGGTATGGACGAAAATATTGTCGCATGTCTATAACTGATTTTTCTTATTTCAAAAATTAATATATTGAAACATCGTAAACATTTGTTGACTTTACGGACATCCACAATCACATTACTCACTTTTGGGGAAAATATTTTTCTGATGTGTAACTAAACGAGGGCAGTATTTGCAAAAATGCAATTTTTCATCGACAAAAATGTATGTCCAAAAATCTACGAAGTTGTATAGTTTCCACGTTTTATCTAAAAGAATGATATTTTGTAACGCAGTGGGAATTATTATTCTCAATTTTAATTATCGTTAGTGTGTGTCACACACGGGAGATACATCTTTGAGAATTTGGGACATATTCTTTAAAGACACGTGACAATTTTTTGTCTAGTATAGCTGTATCTATACATTATAAAATAAAGATATCAATAAATAACCTCAAAATCTAGTATAAATTGTCAAAAAATAATCAAAACTAAATATAAAATGGTCACCTTAAAACGAAAACTCTTCTATATAATACAATAGAACTCTATTTTTACAGAAGCGCTCATTGACAAAAGTAAGAAACCATGAACCTAAGTAATAATACAGGATCAAATCAGGTACTGAAAGCCCATGACATTAAGTAATGCGATCACTCCTTGAAATAATATAAACTTGGTAGTTATTCGCTTCTATTACAGACATAAAATACTTGCTTCACGTATAAGATATAAAGTGCGGGAGAACTTTACAAAATCTTTTAATTCAACATGCAGCATATAGAAGAAATGTATATTTTGAGTTATTTTGTTTATGTAAATGAAATATTCATCTTCTGTGTACCAATATCTATTTAAAAATGTTTTATAATTTTGATAATTTCATTAATTTTATTTGAAAGTTCCTAGAGCAGCAGCCATTTCTATAATAGGTCGAGAATGGAATGGATACACTTAACATTTACATAATACATGAATGAAAGATTCAGGAGTATATAAGTATCAAATGGGTGATCAAAAATACCAATATATAAATGGATATTCATCTCCTAACAAATTATCTAAAAGTGTAACTACATACAATCGACAAGAAATACTATACTATTAAACCACTGTTTCAAACTAGAAGACTATATTGTCTAGTTTATGTAAACAACAACAACAACAACAACAATTTATTTAAAAGTGTAGTATGAATTGTTGTCAACGAATTTTTTAGATGATAATTAAAATGAGAAACAATAAGGTAATGAAAATGAAAGACAAGAAGTCTTGCAGTGTTAATGCGTATATATTGAGGTGAGTTAATGTGTATTTAAAAATCATAAATTCATTTTGATGTAGTAAGACTTTCCATGACATATGTAAAAAATATGAAAAGACAGGAGTAAAAATAGGATAACTATTATTCAGGATGGTTCTAGATTGCTGCTCCACATATCCTTATCACTGGGGAAATAGTAAGTTACTCATATTTATCTTTGATTTGTGACTGTTAGGTAAGGTTAGTTCGTGTTGGTAGTATTACGATGAATGAAATGGAATCGCATTTTTTTATCATTGGTATCGTGAATTCACAGTGCTCTAGAACAGTCACTTATTGTTCGATTGTAGTCTACGAGAGTTCTTCCAAATAGATAATATAATTATAGGACTAAAGTAACATGATGTTACATGACATTGTAACCACACCCTTATTAATGCTAAGATAATAAAAGCCAAGATATATCCGGACCTAATGATAAACTTCGTAATGTTAAAACCATATATGGAAAGACCAACGTGCAAACTAACTTACTAGAAACCGAATCATCAGAAATGGAATAGGATTCCTAACTTTGGAGTCGCTTTCATGGTGAATAAAGACAAGACTCACCCTTTAATAAGACTTCCATATTCCCCAGCGAAAATGCTAGGTTTGAATACTTGAATGTAGTTTTAAAAATTGTATATGCCTGCCCCGATTTTACATTGCGGTTCCCAAATTATAGGTGTTTCATCTTCGTGTAGGTGCCATTTCACGTCGCACGCAACTTAATTAGAGATTTTAAATCCGATTTTTTTATTATTTTAATAATTTCATTTCCAATATTAATAACAATGTGCGATTCGTAGCTATAACATTTTTTAAATAAAACTCGGTCGCTTTGTAATATTTAATTACAGTATTTTGCTCGACTTTTACAGCTTTGTCATTTTCATGTTTGGTACGCATAACAATTTGTCACTATAATCTTTACATTTGTTGCCTAGATAAGGTTGGGTAAGGTAGGCCTTTGCGAGACTTTTGGCAATACATTTTCATTCATTCGCAGTGCACTATTTTTGTAAAACGAGAAGATTAGATAAAGGGATGTTAGATAGTTTAAAAGTAAGCTGTTAATGAACATTATAACCGGATCTCTGAAGCACTTAAATCAAGCAGGTTAGGTTTGGTGAAGTTAGGTTACAGAACAAACTAAACTGGATGGGACAGTGAGCATGCAGAACTTTAACAAAAGTTCCTCCCTACATAGCAACAGGTGAAAAAATCGTACATCTTTACTAATTTCACTCCGTTCAATAACAAATTTACATAGAAAACCCTCTTTAAATTTAACAACGTAACTCATTACTGCTAACTGTTCGACGCTTGATCAAATCAAACTTTGATTTTCTTACAAAAACAGCTATGATAATCGTTTCTCAATCATCAATGTATATAATGGACGTCAATTCCTTACTTTACATAAATTAACCATTTTGGATAATAGTTGTACTCGTACAAATAAAAATACTTTACTCAGGGGTGGATTTCGGGCCTGGGCTGGCACTGTTGGTCAGGAAAGTAGTATCCATCGCACTGCGCAACACTATGGCACCTGTCATCCAGTTGTTGAATCCTCCGCTGAAAGACGTCACCGGTTTTGGAGGCAAAGAACTGGGTCACTGTTCGTT
>JAGDQP010020297.1:0-14019 GCA_022664845.1 Lepisma saccharinum | reverse complement strand
AGCTGTGTAATGAGAGTTCGAAAATAGGCTTTAAGATGAATTTAAGTGAAACAAAAGTAATGTACAATCAACATGGTGCAAAGAAGGAAATGAAGATTAACGGAGAGCCAATAGGCGTAGTTGATGAGTATGTTTACCTAGGCCAGCTCAAAGTATTGAATGCCAAGTTGACGGATGAAATAAATAGAAGATGTAAAATGGCGTGGAGCTAGTTTGGAAAATTACACCTTATATTAAAAAGCAAACTACCAATGTGTCTCAAGCGTGAAGTTTATAATCAATGTGTCTTACCTGTAATGTACGGCTGTGAAAATTAGACATTGAATCCGCAAACGACTCAATGTTAAGATTCACACAACGAGCATGCTAGGAATAACTAGGAGGGTCAGGAAGACAAATGAATGGATTCGCTCACAAACAAAGGTAGGGAATATGATCAATACTGCGAAAAAGGTGAAGTGAAGATGGGCCGGTCATATAGCTAGACGAACAGATGGAAGATAGACGACGAATGTACTACATTGGATTGCCAGAGAAGTGAATCGGCCGAGACGACGTCCAAATGCAAGGAAAGTAGATGAAATCAAGCGCTTTTCAGGAGCTACATGGATGAGGATAGCAGCAGACTGACATATCTGGAGACAATGGGGAGGCTTCATCCAGCAGTTTATAGGAAACGGCTGTTTATGATGATATATAGTGAAACATCTTTTAACGGACACCCCAACATAACGGACGATATTTCAGGTCCGTAATGAAATTGCAACAACATTGTTGAGTAATTAATCCCTTCAATACGGGGACAAAATTCGTTATAAATTTCCGTCAAAGCGGGAATAAATTTTGAATTACAAGAGTCGCATAAATTCCCAAATTCAAATATATAACAAGTGAATTGAATTTGGATTTTATTTATGCAACTTTATCGCAGATCATCACGGGATTGAGGATATGATGTGTGATGGAAGTTTGTCAGAATCTAATTTAATGTACTACCCTTGTGTGACTGAGGAAAACCTCAGTATGTTCCGCAGCTGGGACATTCCTTGTCAGTTCGACCAGAATTTGCAGGTCATTGTCTGCAATTTGCTATGATGGGTTAACCATGTCTGGAAGACCTTTATACGAAATATGACGTTCAGCCCAGAAATAGCTCCAGAGTTATAGCCTGTGGAAGAGGGTGGTAGGGACCAGAAAATATGACCCAATTTTGAGCAATGTGTATCGAAGAAAATTTTAGGACTTAATAAATTTGCGACTATTTATCACATCCAAGTGATGTTTACATATTTAACAGACCTCCAACACAGGAAAGTATGTATTTTTTTAAAGCTCCACCGCTTATTCACATCCGCAGAAAAGGAATCCAAAATATCACTTAAAAATTTGACACGTCAAGAGGTTTCTCCTGAGGTTGCACATGTAATCCACCCAAGAAAGTAGTATTATTTTTTCTAGTAACTCTTGTATGGACTAAAGAAGCACACATTGTATGAACTTCCTAAGTCTCACACAAATCATGTTACAAACTACGGAAAGTAAGAAAGAAAAAAAAAAAAATAATGAAAGATTGCCGAAAAAGGTGGATTTGTGAAATCGTATAACACAAAAGGGACACGCGATATCCAAGTCACGTTGCGTACACTACGTAATCAGATCCTCCCCTTATGTGTGTTAAAACACCATCGTGTTATTGCAAAGCACTAGTGCACAGTAAATGTTTTAAATATGTGTGGGAATAGATGAGATTATTTTGAAAAACTACGGACTTAGTGAGATCTTAAAATTTATTAGTAGACATTTAATGAATTAATATTGATGTTTCACGTGTTAATACCGTGAAAAACGTTACTTGTGTTTTTGGCAGAAGTCATGCAAGGTTGCAGCTACTGCTGAATGTGTGTTGGCCTAGAAGTTGTATCACTTACCAGACACTGTTGGAGTAACCGGTATACTCATAAGTAATATATTCAGAGGAAATCCGACACTTGTCAGGAAACGGTGGACAATGAAATGAGCTTGTTTCTGCAGGTGCCATAAGGTTCACGAATGGTACCACTTCTAGTCATAAACAACAGTGACATAGCAACCAGGTTGTATGCTGTCAGCTGTGCTACCTGATCCAGGATCATACACATTGTCTACACACCCGCTGTGCATGAATACATTAACAGGTAGGATGTTAAAATGGAGTAAAATTTAAGTTTGGTTCAGAAGTGCCGAAGAGTTGTTAGGATGGCAAAAAGACTTTATGAAGCAAGAACATGCCAATTTTCTGTTATCTGGACATTCTACTTTGTTACTATAGTTAGGATAATATCGAGAGTAAGGGACTTTCTTGTTACTATAGTTAGGATAATATCGAGAGTAAGGGACTTTCTTGGAATAAGTCAATTCAAGCATAGTTCTCAGGAAAATAGTTTACATTGGAAGATGGCTGTAGAATATAATTATCACGTTATAAAGGTTGAAAACGGTATAGTTTGTCTTTGTGTTAATATCCATGTATTAGATATAGTCAATAAATAACGAGGCAGAAGATACCTCACGAACACTATGGTATTGAGAAAACGTGAGGCGGGTCTGGAATGTAGGTACTGGTGTGAGGAAGACGTTTAGCACATGTTTCTTTCGCTAGATGATGTATGCGTCCCGAAACAAATGTGAAAAGGATGCTAGCCAAGCAGCGGCTGCATTCATTTTATTTAGTTTGAAAGCGACACCAGAACAACAGGCCTGTCACATGACAATGCCTCTGCAATCGCTGCAGCGTTACAACGACGCTGGGGACGACTCTCTCTCAGCAGATGTTACCAATGACGATAGTTGGTGCCACCAATTTGAGCCCGAGACCAAACGGCAAAGTCTTCAGTGGAAGCACACGACAGTTTCAAACGGACGATGAAGTCAAGGTGTGCGTGTGCGCGTGCAGTTCGTTCACACAGTAGCCAAAGGATTTCTACGAGGATGGCATTCTTCGGCTATTATCACAATCGTGGGCGGCGATTGCCGGCCAGAAGTAGGGAAAAGTTAGCCTTTGAATATATGTATCAGTGTAAAATATGTATGATCTTCCAGTAGAGTTTTTAAAAATGATATTGCATTAATAACAGGATATTCTTGTACGCCATTTATAATTATTTAATTAAGAATCTTTTTAATTGTTGAATGTATTCATACGTGGGCGAACTGAGTGATTGTGATCAGTTTTGGGCTGTTCTCACATTTGTTTTTACATATTTTGGCACATTTTATACTTAAATACACATTTTAGTGCATTTCCTCCCCGCATACATATTTTACTAATTGTTTAACAAATTAATTTGGTGTATAATGATTTTAAGTAAATATATAAATTTTAAAGTAATCGACCTACTGACTGAATTCCGTAGTTTGTTTTCTGTTTTCCGTAATTTGTTGTATTTTCTACGTTTAAACTTCAGCATACATTTTTTAAATTTCTATGTAATTTTAATATACACAAATAAATCCTCGCCGTTGCATTTTTAAAACTAATTGTTTATCGAAGTTCAGATTTATGGTGATAACATCGTGTGATGCAGAAAGAAGTTTTCTTGTGTTATAAAACTGTTTTTTTTTTTTTTACCTGACAATTGAGATTCCTTTCTATTTGAATGCAAGTGCTCTACATTGTAATGTCAGGAAGAGGTGCTCGCCTTATAATTGGAAGGACCTGGGTTCGATGCCGGTGTAAAATGGCTGAAATTGGGTTGTATCTGAAAATCATTAAATAAATAAAACTATATGCTTGTAAGTAGCAGTAAACAGTTCATTCTTGTTTCAGTTTTTCGTGTAACGTATATGCAAACACTATAAAGCATTAATTGCAATATATTCCAAAACTACCAATTTTGATGAAGGCATTACTATCGGTTTTTCTCACCTAAGAGCATATAGAATAAAGAATAAAAGAATAAAAATGTTATAGAGCAACTGTAGCGTGTATAGGCTCTATGTAACGCAGGCTTATCGAAAACAATAAACTGTAGGGGGGTTCACGGATCACGATAATTCCTCTTATTGTTCAACAACTAATTCGCATCCTTGCTGGGATGTTATTACTATTCCCTGAAATTTCAGACAATTACAGTTGCAACTAAATCGAGAAAGCCCGTTCAGTCTCGGTGTTGACACTACCCTACTGATTATATCAAGATAAGGCCCAAATCAATTTCGATTTCTAAGGGGAATTATCAATATGTGATTTGGTTTTATTAATAGTTAGCATTAATACATTTTATTTTATTAATTGTTAATTTGTTAGATTATTTTAATATTATTAAATTATTTTGATTTATTTTATTAATAAATGTATTAATTAATACAGTTTATTTATTTTATTAATGGCTTTATTAATAATTAGCACAAGCAAGTCGGCTTCATTGGGTAAATAGGAGAATTGCAAAAGTTGTGGAAAATCTAATTAAGTTCTATAAAAACAAATCGCTTAGCATTCCACACTTAAGTACAGAAACGAACTGCTCCTCTGCCATGCATGAGCCCCTTTTCTTTTCCTGTAGAAGACGGCGAGAGTTATCCCGGTGAAAAGCTTGTGTGTGCTGAATTCGGCTGATTTTTTTTTTCAGAAAGAAAATTTTCAACTGTGTCAGTTTTTCAGCTCACGAAGCCGCTGGATTGGACCAACAGTGAGAATTCTTTTATGATGATTTGAATAGAACTTTGTTGTCGCGCCTGATGATAACTGGATTTCTCAAGTTATATAAAAACTTGCTTCATTCCAATGTACCCCTTTGTGCAGATGGTAATTACAATAGGTTTAACGATTTGTCCATGAAGAAGATGTGAATAAGTCAATTTGCTTTAGACTTCAGCAACTAAGGCTGGGAAGCCTTATGTGACCGCTCTGGCCGTCCGTCCGTCTGTCTGACAAAAACTTGTAACTCAATTTTTATATTTTCATAAAAACTTTTAGAGAACTTTGGCTCAGATCGTATGGATGATGATGGGTGAATTGGTGGAATGAAGAAAGTGGGACGAAACGGGAGAACCCCTAGAAAAAATACACACACGGTGTTTGTCCACCACAAAATCCACATGACATGAGCTGGGACCTAGGATCCAACCGACGACTCCAAACACCAGAGGTTAGCGCTCTACCACTGAGCCACCGCAACTTTTAACTCAGTAACTACTATGCCTACGAAGATCCCAGAGTTCTAACCGGATCCCTTCCTGGCCCAGACGTAGGTGATCTGGTCCGAAACAATCCGAATGACGCAACTGACTCGGTCCGAAACTTAATCCGAATGACGCAACTGATTCGATCGGAAACTTAATCCGAATGACACAACTGACTCGGTAATCTGGTCTTTACGCAACGACCCTCTTTTGATTCGATTTGACCTGGTTTTGTTGTTGTGACTTGAATCAGTCAATATTTTGAGTTGGGAGATTCACAAACTGTTTCAAATGGAGAGTTATTTGCACACCTTCAGGTGTATTTTTGTTCTTTCCGGTGATATGACTTTTTCCATGTTTTTTAAATATTGCTAGGAATTTTTCGGCATCGTTTTCTTGATGCTCTGGGGGTTAAAACCTCCGTTCTCGGTCACTCCTGAAAGAAACACTGTTCAGACGCCGAAAGCCATAAAGAAAAAAAATAAAAGCCTTGTCTTGCCTTCCGGGTCATAAGCATAGGCTCGGAGACCCTCCAAAATTTGGGTTACCAGTGGAAAATAGTTGAGGTGCCTTTGGAAAGGTCTCGTTGAGACGAGGTCAAAAACTCCTAGATCATCTCTGTTCGTCCATCAGCTAGAGCTGAAATGGGTCACCGGATTAATCGAATCAAGTTTAGGACATATCACCAGGACCCGGCGACCTGATTTCGACCCCGCTAGTCCAGTAGGCAAAGCAGATTTTTTTTTTAAAAAAAGTATATCCTTATAATACATTGTGTTTGAACAGTGTTTATTTCAGGGGTGACCGGGACTCGGTATAACCTCCCAGAGCACGGAAACTTCAACACCGAAAGTTTCCTAACATATCAATAATTTCATAACTCCGAAAGAAAGAAAACACTCCGTTCCCCTCAGAAAGGTTATTCTGAACGTTTTTCCGTTTAAAGGGTTAATAAGGATACAAACATTTTGCCAAAAAGAAATGCCAAAATTATTTTTCTTTGCAAATATAGGAGGATATTTATTATTTTTTAGGTTATTGTCATGTGATGTTGTGAGGAGTGCATATCTCCTGTGAGAAAAATTAGGTTTTCAACATTCACAATAAATAATTTCAATATAAGTGTTTTTCTATCTGCTAATAATCTGAGTATATACGCGTATAATGAATCATATCTAGGCATACAGTACAATGTACATAGATTGCTACATGTAATTTGAGATGCATGGGCTCACTTCTCGACTAATATCACAAATTACAATACTGACTGATTCAAGCCATAGGAACAAGTTCAGGTGAAATCGCGTCAAGACCAAGTCACTGGATCAATAGAGCGACTCAATCATCGTGGTGCAGGTTCACAGTTATTCTAGTCATTTGGGTCAAGATCGGGTCATTAGGGTCAAGTTTCGGAGCATATCACCAAATGTGACCCGGTTTGATGTGAGAGCTTTACATAAATATATGGAATCGCAATCACTTGAAGTATTGATGGTCCAGGAGCTAGAAAAGATAGGAATATGCGAAAAAAATCCGGTTGTTTGTGGCAATTTTCTGTAAAACCACGTACTCCTTCTTCATAAGGGTTTCACACAAATGCATACGGTCTTTTTTAGTTGGACCATTGAGGCTTCAGGAGCGAAATGATGTGATCTTGATTATCTCAGTAACAACGAACATCGATTTAAAAAAGCAATTGAAAAACGTAACCTTGATAATTTTATTAACCAGCAATAACAAAAACTTATTTTAAAACGACGGATTTATTGTCTCTCTTCCTATCTTTCTTTGCTAGATCGCTGATAATGACATATATTTAGCGGCCCCTTGCTAATGTATTACATTAAAAATGTTCTTCCGTTTCCAACAAATGTTATTCTCCACAGATATCTTAAGTTGCTAGATCAATGGTAGATCTACTAATGATATATACATTTAATGACCCGTAGTGTCGCGAAATATTGCTAATCCATTATAAATTCAAAATATAAACTACTTAGTTCGGTCTGATTCATCACACTTCAAACCCACTTAAATACTTTATGCAGTGCCGTAAATATAATACAAAATCTTCCGTTAGTATAATAGAAAATCTAAGTTCAAAATTGAATTTCTTAATAAGCGTTATGCACAAAGAGGTTGTGATGTTCAAATTTACTTACGTATTTTAACCTCCGTGCTATCAGAGTGAATGAATATTTTTTTTTTTTTTCAAAGTGTTAACGTTTCGACCTGGTTAAGGCCTTTATTAAAATATAAAACTTCATCAAAGTAGGACGGAAACACAGAGAAAAAAGATGAAAAATATTTACACTAAAGAGAGTTTAATGTTATGCGTGTTGGTTTAAAAATTAAGTTGCCACATACTAAAACATGAAACGACTATTGAGTTAGGTACAGTATTTTACTGTGGAAAAGACAGTGAATTTGTATCAAATACGGGTATATTTTTACCTCTAAATTCCATACATGTAAGTAAGGTATTGGTACGGGGTCCAAGAAAAATTTAGGGAAGGGCGGTCCCCTAGCCCCCGTAACTATAGGCCTGCTGTGCACTAGTTCCTTGCAATAACACGATGGTGTTTTAACACACATAAGGAGAGGATATGATTATTTAGTGTACGCAACGTGACTTAGATATCACGTGTCCATTTTGTGTTATACGATTTCACAAATCTACCGTTTTCGACAATCTTTCAATTTTTTGTACTTTCAGCAACATGTAACGCGATTTGTGTGAGACTTAGGAAGTTCTAAAAATGTGTGCTTCTTTAGTCCATATCAGACAGAAAAATCATTACTACCTTTTTCGGTGGATTACATGTGCAGCCTCAGGCAAAACCTCTTGACCTGTCAATTTTTTAAAGTGATATTTTGGATTCTTTTTCTGCGGATGTGAACAAGCGGTGGATCTTTTGATACAATGCATACTTTCCTGTGGTGGAAGTCTGTTGAATGTGTAAACATTACTTGGCTGTGATAAGTAGTGGCAAATTTATTAAGTCCTGAAATTGTCTTCGAAACACATTGCTCAAAACTGGGTCACATTTTCTGGTCCCCACCACCCTCTTCCACAGACTATAACTCTGGATCTATTTCGCGGGTAAACGTCATATTTCGTAAAAAGTCTTCCAGACATGGTTGATTCAAATTGCAGCCAAATCGCAGACTATAACCTGGCAACTTTTCCGATAATGGTCAAATTGACAGAGAATGTCCCAGCTGGGATTGATCCCAGAACGTTCCGAAGGGGTATTGCAGAGCTTTTTATTAAAGTTTAGACAGTCGTTGATGAACCACATTGTGTCACAACTTGTTAGGAAAGATGCGACTCTCGAAGCTACCCTAAAGTAACTGTATATTTTCGTAGACATTTCCTAGGTAAACAGTACACAACAACGGGTTACAACTTCGACAATGCATAGCTACTTCCTGAAGTCTGGATTTTGTGCTAGCATAGAAAGTTGTGCAATGGAATTAGATGTTTCTGATAGCATGGGAATGACTCAAGACTTAATTTACTCAACATGTTACCCTGTCCATGAAAACATTTGATTTAAGCAATCCAACATTGATTTAGACATTCCATCAGATTATGAGAGCCAAGATATACAATTGATACTCCACAAAATTCAAGAGAAGGAAGATGATACTGAAAAGCACGAAAATGATAACTGTAGTGAACATGATAATGATAATTATGCTAATGCTGGTGTTGAAGTTGTTAGCGAAATAGATCTACCACAAATAGCATCATTCCGAGCCGCCGTAGCTCAGTGGTAGAGCGTTGGTGTAGCATTCGGGAGGTCGTGGGTTCAATTCCAGCGGCCGACCTTCCTGACTGAGGTTTTCCAGGGTTTTCTCAGTCACACCAGGCAAATGCCGGGATGGTCGTTTCAACATAGGCCCTGACCGACACCTTACCGAATCCTTCCTCTCCCCAATCCCTACCTGAACCTTAGATGCCTAAAGGCCATAAATAAAATCCAAATTCATATAGCATCATACTCTCAGGCACTAGAAATGGTTCAGAAATTGAAGGAGTTTTACAGCTCAAAAAAAGATGAAATTGGTGTGAATTTGCCACAAGACTTGATTATACAGCATGGAAATATCATTATCAAACAAACTTGTGAAAAACAAACACACTAATGATGTTAACTGTTATATAGTGGTGAAATAAACCCAAACTCTCCTACATATTAGTATAAAGGTGTATTTTCTTGTAATATGTAGGTTTATAGTGTTTTCTTTTTCAGTGGTGTCAAGTATACTCAATATATATATATATAAGATGGTAAACAAGGTAGAAAAAAAGGATACTTACATAGTGAAATCTTGAGATAGGAACACACGAACTTCACAAACACTGTAGAAAATTAGTATGTTTCGCAGTTGCGTTTTCAACTGGTAGGAAGGAAAATGGACAAAGCGGACAGGTGCGGGAGTGGTGTTAAGGAAACACCATATTGTCAATATATATATTTGACCAACACGTTGGTCTAGTGGTTATTGTTGCTGACTACGGATTGAGGGGTCCTGGGTTCGATTCCCGGCGCTGCTAAGGATTTTTTCAAGGCGTGTGGGTCTGGAACGGTGTCCACCGAACATCGTGATGTAATTGGGGAGCTGCTATGAATAAAAGATAGTGGCGATCACAGTGAGGTCTCTCCCAACCCGTCTGGTCAGCGTGGGAGTAGTAGACCAATCTCCTCCCCAATAGTACTATCAACTACAGTAATAGTTGATAGTAGGCCTCATCCAGTAGTTGATCGATATAATTTGCATGAACTTATAGTATTGTACTCTATTGCTGTATAGCTGTTGAGTACTGACTCCTTGTTCAAAACCTCTCTAATGCGGACACTTTTTTTCGGTCCCAAGGCTGTCCGTTGTAGTGAGCTTTATACCAATTTGAAAATTTACATTTCCCCCCAAAAAAGCATTAAAAAATCGTCACTTTAGCCTAAAGGCCATCCACAAATTCAGTTTAATTAAATTCGTTCATGTTGGGATTCGCGTGGAAGAGTTACGTTACTTGTTCCACCATATAGATTAATGATTTAAACCAAGCGGCCGTTCCTCAGTTGGTAGAGTGTTGGCTGTGCATTATGGAGGTCCTAGGTTTTGTACTATCGACCGACGATCCTGACATGCTTTTCCAGGGATTTTCCTCAGTCATTCCGTCAGATGACAGGATGGTAATTTCGGCTTTAAGCCTGGCCGACTTCTCCCCGCATTATTTTCCCTACCATAATGCGGGAGAAGAAAGAAAAAACTGAAACATAAGTGAAGCTGAAGTTGCAGATCAGTGTTCAGAAGTGTAGTTTCAGATCAGTTGTAGCCTTCGGAAATAAATACGCACAGTAGACCATAAATCCTGACTAGGGAAGTATTAGGCATGCTACTTTTTGAATCAGGAGCTTGTATGTGCATGCGAAAGTGCACCACAAGAAATGTTTAGAAATAAAGTGGCATAGGCTATAAACGAGGTTGGAAGATATTAAACTACCGGAGTGTCTGAAAGAGTACGTCTTGTGAGTAACAGGATGTACGAAGGAAAGACTGGGATCAAAAATAGGACAGGTTTTGCAGCGGGGTCTATGCACTTGCTATGTTTGGAGGGAGGTGGCTGCTGAGACTATTTTGGGACACGACGGGAAAACTCTTTCAGTTTCAGGTGACGCAGCAAATATGGGGTGTGCCAGTTTGAGGAGCTTTTGGAGGGCCTGAAGTCTGGGGTAGTACTGGGTGAGAAGATTGGGAGCGGAGTCAGCTTCGCGGGGAGGCCGGTTGAAGTTAGGGTATATATATATAATAATAATTCACAGCCATATTCAATCCACTACTGGATGAGACCTCTCCCGGAGGGAGGGAGGTCTACTGCTCCCACGCTGACCAGACGTGTTGGGATAGGATATATATACAAAACATATATGACAAGGAAAATACATTGCTTTAACAATGTATATGAAAACACTGTACTTCCACTTGAAATATAAACTAAATATAATTTGACATTTGGATCAACATTACTCTCTTTTTCTCAGTCCCTGGGATAAAACATTGTAAAGAAAAGTATCCAAGTTTAGAAAGTACTAAGTATTTAATATAATATTTGAAATAATTCATATCTGTAGAGTATTTGCAAACAGTTTTCTTCAAAACTGGACCCAACTTATTATTTTTTTATTTATCTATTTTTAAATTGCGCACGATTACATCAACCGCATTAAGAAATATCTTGTAGATGGTTTCTTCTGTAAAACTTTTCCAGCCCAGTGACTAAAAATGGCATCATAATTTATGTGAAATTTCTATGTACGTACTAAACGTCCACTGATAATGCTTGGCATCACTGGTGTTTCGTTGAGCTTTCCAGTGTGTGTTGGCAACACTGAATCGAGCTAACAAAATAATATCGGGTTACGTTCTCTGAATGCAATATTTTTTTTTTTCAGAACCATTCGGCCTCACCCCCTCCGAGGAGAACACACGTGGAAAGGACTACGGGTCCGGATTGCCCACTCCCGCGTAGGCGCAGAGCTTGAACTACAAGTAACACCGACAAACGCTTCTTCCGCAACTCTCAGCTTGGTCTGGTGATTTGTGTATTGGGAAGCTGATCCAGAGGTCCCGGAATCGAATCCTGGCGTCGTTACTTTTATATATTTTTTAAAAAAGAAAATTAACTTTTTTTCTTTTTACATTCTTTTCTTTAGTTCACAATGGTTCGTGGTGTCATCAATTCCTGGAACGTTAATTGAACTCATTTTCCGACGTCATAGCATGATGAAATTTTGCATAGCGATGTAAGTCCGGTGACAATACAATATTCCATTGTTACTTTCATATATTTCTATATATTTTAAAAGCAAATTTTAATGTATTTTTTTAATTCTCAACTTCTTTATCCTAAAATAAATAATAGCCTTAAGCTAGCCTGGGTTTTCCTGGCTGTAGAACATTTTAGAATTTTGGTCACAAAACATTTAGCTTGAGAAAATGTATCCGAACATCGAAATAACTCGGAAAAAAATAATAAAAAACTTTTTAAAGGCATTCTTTTCTTAACCAATTCGTACTAAAAAGTAAAAAAATAATTTTGTTTATGCATGACTAAAATGAAAAGAATGGGGCGCATCATTTCAAGAATTTATAGAGTGACTGTACATGAGAGCGCGCCATTCTTTACTTTTTAGTCATGCATAAACAAAATTATTTTTTTATTTTTTAGTACGAATTGGGTAAGAAAAGAATGTCTTTAAAAAGTTTTTTATTATGTTTTTATGTATATACGAATTAGGAAATTTAATAAAAGTAGTGATTTATTATACCAAATAGAGGCTGCTGAAAGCTAGGATGTATATAAATAAACCAGGCCAGGATGCACATCGAGCGATGCGACGTGTGCATACGAAAAAGTGCTGTTATGCTGTTAACTTCAAGTATGGTATCCGTACCAAAAGTGTTTCCATGCGGGCTCTCCTTAGAGTGGAGTGAGGGCGAATGGTTCTGAAAAAATCTTGCTCTCTGAATAGTTTACGGAAGACTGTATCGTATTCACGTACTCTCATGCAAAGATATTTTCTAATTGTTTTTTTATAGGTAAGCCTATATTGTGGTATATAATATATTAACGTATAAGTTAATAAAAATTCGTTTACTAGATATAATAGCACAAATGTTGATGATTCCATGCGGCGAGAGAAGGCAAATATATCTCGGGAATACTTTACGAGATACACTGCATAAGAGATTTAGGGACAACTTCACTTAAGGGAAACTCCGCCGAATTTCAAATTCTT
Organism: Lepisma saccharinum; assembly: GCA_022664845.1. Lineage (NCBI taxonomy): Eukaryota > Metazoa > Arthropoda > Insecta > Zygentoma > Lepismatidae > Lepisma > Lepisma saccharinum. The sequence continues at coordinate 1,051 of JAGDQP010020297.1, read as the reverse complement.
GTGTCATTCGACTCAGCTCTGGTGACTAACCACAAATCGGCAAGTTTCTTGTAAGAACCCATTCCCCCTCACCCTCTTACATAAGTATAAGAGTATGGGAATCTCACCGATTTTCATAATTCTGGTGTTATTGCGCTCAGATATGGTCACTGATCACAAATGCGCTAAAATTTCTTGTCGGAACCAATTTCCTCGCCTCCCCGTCTTACATAAAGCATAAGGGTTTCTGAAGACCTCCGTCGATCTTCATAATTCTTGTACCATTCGACTCAGCTATAGACACTGACCACAAAGATTCAATCTCATACCGTATTCGTCGTCATAAGGTCTAGTTGTTATGGTTTCAAAAAATATTACAATGATTTGGAACACCACTGTGCTTAGAATCAGGTAATTTCCTGAGTTTTCTACGTCATTTATATTCTTGTCAATACGTTTCTGAGAAGTTAACAATTGCAAGACCATGTATGAATTTAAACGTATTCTTTTGTAATTGCTTTTCCATTTGAAAATCACAGAAAAGTAACGTGCTTTGACCAGTTTTGGTTAAATTGAGATAATATTACAACCTGATAGCCCTTTCAAGGGTCTTTCTAACAAACTACCATGCATGAAGAGAATATGCTTAGTTCGTCTATTACACGCAAATCTTTATTTTAAATGCAGGTAATCGCAGTGCTAACTTTGGATTTTTAGAACGCTCTCCTGTAAAATCACGAAAATGGACAAAGCACGTTCGTTTCCTGTGGTCTTCATTTCGTAATCGCATGTTCAGAAAAAAAAACTGTTTCAAAAGTACACGAGATATAATCAAAGATTCCATATGTACTTACGACATATTTTGCAAGTGAAAAGTGAAAATAAAATTTCTGGAAAAATTAATACCATGCCGGTATAAAATTAAAACTGCAAGTTTTGTATAACCATGATGAGAAAGAAGCTGTACAATTCTAATGGAGTACTTACTTGCTTGTCTGACCTCCATTATTTTTGTGATAAGAACAATTGCCTTCTACGTTGGTGAAACTCAAACTCCTCTAAGATTCCGCAT
>JAGDQP010020296.1:0-33508 GCA_022664845.1 Lepisma saccharinum | reverse complement strand
TTCATTTCCCTTCTTTTCTTCATCAAGAGTTTAGTTTCTTCTGAGATATTGCTCTCTTTTCTTTCTGGTGCCTGCTATTTCCTTGGCTGTCTCCCTTACTATCTCGGTCAGTATTTTATTTCTGCTATTGATGTCTTCTTCATCCTCTAATTCTTCCAAGGCGCTAAATATGTTGCTTAGTTCTATATCGAATGTATCTATGTTTTCCCTAGATTTTCCAGATCTAAAAGTGGCGGTTTTCCTCTGATAAGCCTCTTTTTCTCTAGTCTAGTATTTAGTTTCAGCTTACATCTCACCATCCTATGATCACTCGAAATTTTGAAACTGTTCAGAACAGACACGTCTTGCAGAATTTCCCTGTTATTTGATAGAACGTAGTCTATTTCGTTTTTGGTCCCTTTTGGGCCTTTCCATGTCCACTTCCTCTGGGGCGGTTTCTTGAAAAATGTATTGGAAATGAACAGTCTGTTGGCTCAGAGAATTCCACTAACTTATTTCCTCTCTTGTTTCTTTTGCCAAATCCAAAGTTTCCAACTTTCGTGTCACTGCTCTGCTTGGCTCCTACTTTCGCATTGAAGTCTCCCATTACAATTTTGTAATGCGATTTGCTACTATCCAAAATCTTCTGTATCTCCTCGTATAGGTCTTCGACTTCCTCCTCCGGGTGCGAGGTTGTTGGAGCATACACTTGTATAATTTCCATACTGTATCTCTTGTTAATCTTTATTACTAACTGCGATTCTATCTGAAATTCCTTCAATTTCTGTGATCCGTGACTTCAGGTTTTTATTAATTATAAAGCCAACGCCTGTCGCTTTTCCAGTTTCTGTTCCTTTAAAGTAGAACGTGTGCCCTGACGGTAGTTCCAACTGTTCTTCATTCTTCCTCCACACTTCTGATAGTCCTATGATGTCCCACTTAATCCTCTTGACTTCATTCTGCAGTTCTTCTAATTTGTCCTCTCCTGCAAGTGACTGACAGTTTGAGAGTGCCACGTGTAGGTCCGTTCGAGTTGCCGTGTCGGTATCCTGGCAGTCTACAGTCACCCGGGCATTTTGACCCTCTGACTTCCCGCAGGACTGACCGCTGCCGTTGCCAGCTGCATTCCGTCCTCCGGGCAATGAGTTCCTTCGAGGCTGTTTCCTTAATTGTACCATCATGTGTAAAGAAAGTAGGGAAAGTACATTTGACTCACCACGCTGTCAGCTAATGCGGGTTGGTGAGCAGCCCATCCAAGTTCGTTCGCCAAGCAGTTGCTTGGGTACTAACAGGCCCCACGACGTGAACGTATGGATTGGACATTAGGCGTCTAACTAGGTCGGTTCCCTTAAGTCTCAGCAAGAGAAATTAAGGGGTCTCCTCCCAGTTAGTGGCAGAAGCCTTTTGGGGCGACAGTCCCGGTTTGCCGGTCCTGTCCCGGTATATATATATATATATATATATATATATTATTTTTTACTTTCTTCTTCTTCTTCGGGTTGGTTACCACGTGGGGGGGGGGCACAAAGGTTTCCTCGTTGGAATTTGTATTCCATAAGCTTTCCCAACAAGGTATAGTTCATGTCCCTGTGACAATTAGGAGCGGTGCTAGGGTCGCCAACGTGAAGGTCTACGATTTTCTTTAAATCCCTATCCGATGCATAAATGTTGACTGCATCTAGTCTAGTAATTTATTCACAGTGTGCAACCAGTACGTTAGTGCGGATGACTAAGTCACTACTATTATGAATTTGAGAATTTATCTGTGCCTTGGAAGGGTGCGGCAGCTATTTGAAATACTCATTATAGGTGACACAACTATCCTGCACGTCATAGTTACAAATCATTTTTTGTTGCAGGTAAACATGGCATTACCTTGACTAATCCATGAAATGAAGAGGCAAGCTGTCATCGTATCCTTGGCTGAGAGATCGCTGCATTTGTGAAAGTCGCCTGGTCATTACTTTTCAAAGTTCAGAGAGAACTGAGGGCTACTAGGGGTGATTTGGCAACCGTTTTCCACAGGAAACGACATTATCGTTGCTCTGATATCCTCAGGACGCCAGAATTCGTCATTTCTGTATTTGTATCTAGGCTACCGTCGATTAAGATGCTGGGAAATCCATGAGGACAGTCGCCAGGGAACTGCCGGTTGACGATACCATTATCCGACGTGTGGTTCATGAGGACTTTCGTTACAACTCGTACGTGATGCGGCAAGGAGAGTTCTTGTCCTAGAGATCCAAGGAGAATCGCCTGACGAGAGCCAAGCGCCTCCTGATCAAGCTGAAACATCCAGAGGAGCCAGGAATGTTTCTTTTTTTCGATGAGAAAATCTTTGACCAGAGCCAGAAGAAGAACGAAAAAATAATCGGTGGCTTAGTAAAAGCCGCAAGGATGTTTCGACCGTCATGCACACTAAATTTGCAGGCTCAGCGATGGTTGTGAAGGTCGTGAACAGTGAAGGTGACATGATGTCTCCCCATTTCTTCCTTCAAGGTGCCAGAGGCAACACCGTTGCTTACACCGAAGTGCTGAACATGATTCTGAAGCTTTGGATTACTGCTGTAGCACGTGGGAGGCCGTACGTTTCTTTTAAGCAAGATCCCGCATCATCCCACATAGCTCATACAACTAAAGAATGCATGGCCGAAAATTTTCATAACCATATCACTCCCAACATGTGGACTCCCATCTCCCCAGACATTAATCCAATGGACTATTATATATGGGGTGTGGTTGAGAGGAACTCTTCTAGGCATCCACACAACATCATTGCGGCTCTCAGGGCAGCTGTTGTGGATACAATAGCAAATATTCCCAAGCCCATCTCATTATTGCCTGCATGTGGTTTCGACAGCGTGTAGAGGCTGTTATTGAGGCTGACGGTGTTTTATTGCATGATGTCGCCCACTGTGTATGTGGTCACCTGTACAGAAAGTTAAAAGATAATAAATGTTCTATCTCTATTGTCTGTGCCTTTTTCCCAGAGGACGTGAATTTGTACTCAAACCTGCCGCACACTGTATGTCATTTTTTGGAAAACTCGATCTCGGTGGATAGTTCTGTAGAATTGAGGACGCTCTTTCACATTTTTTGTGACATTGTGTTATAATATAATTTGCCAACTCTACTAGAAAACAAAGAATGACATTTCTCTCTACACCTCCACGTAGATCGTGCTTAAATCTACAAAATTATTTTCACAGCAAGATTTTAACAAGAAAGTGGTAGTGCCGTTTACCTCCAAGATACATATAGGCAATGTGAAAGCATTGGAATTAGTATTAAAATAAATTATAACAAACTAGTTACTTTAAGTGTTGTAAGCATTAGAAAAATACAAACTGAGCCGCTATGTTGGAATATGGCCTCAACAATTATATTTTGTTTTTTCTGTAACTTTTAACTGAGCAATCCTAGATTAATTTTCTTTTTCTTAAGTCTCTCATCATTTAATTCCACAAATGTACATTTTTACGAACTATTTATTTTAAGCTTTGTTGACATTGGTAACATGAATTCTGAAAAATAAGTTGTTTGGCTATAAATTTTGAATTAATGGCCCTGTTGTAATTTTTGTTTTCTTACTTTGATTATAATGTAATTCCCCAAATATAAATTCTATCTCACACAATACTTTAGGCGTTGTATGTATTGGCAGCATTCACACTGAGTAAATGGTCCTATAAAGGTATGAAACTATACCTATTGACTAACTGATCCTACTCTAATTTTCGTTTTAGCTGTTTATATTTCAAGTCTCTAAATGTAAATTATAACGAATTAATTATTTTATGCGTTGTCAGCGTTAGCAGCATGGTCTCTGAATCCTGTATTGGGAAATAACAGCCAAAATCAGTCTTTAGGCTATTTTAGTGAATTTTCCCATTGTGATATGGTAAATTGTACATCATTTAATTGCCCCCAGAAAATGTTAAAACAAGTTTTTGGGTAAAAACCATTTACCAAAAAACCTAAAAGGCTTATTATGCAGAATATTTTGTATTTCTTGTAGATTTAATATTTAATATTATATAACTTTTAAGCTTTATATTATAAATATTTAAAATTACCTGTTCAATTATTTCAATAGAACTTTCTGGCTTTCTTTCACTGATGTGTGTATTTTTCCAGAAGTTTAAATACGAAGCCTATTTATATTCTAAAATAACTAACACATCAGAACTAAGTATCACAGCACAGTTGATACTTAAAAGGATCAAAATTCTACATCTGTAACACGTAGACATTCTCAAGCCCAAAGGAAACAATTTCCATTACTTTAGGACGTTACATTTCCTGAAAAACCCGTTAAAAGAAAATGGTTTAATTCATATTTCAACTTGGCTTATCAGTATCGTATCATCCTGTGTTAAGTTTATCAGTGGACAGGTAACTCCCAATTGCTCATTTTCAATACGACAATCGGAAACGATAGAAAAATGAGTTCGGCCCTCATTTTCTAAAACGCGGGCGGAAAATCATTCAGCCCATGCCTACAACATTTAAAATAACTATTTAAGCAAAACCAACAAACTAACTGAGGTTTATTCTTTTAAACCAAATAATTTAGCAAAGCAATAAAAGAAATCGAACAGCTAGTTCACCAATTATTATGGCTGCCATTTGCCAGCATGGAGATTGGAAACCATTTCGACGGTGCCTAAACGCTGGAAATATAAGTTTGATTATTATCATTCTCTTACATAAGAAATGCACAATTTTAGGCATATCGTCTGAACTGCATATGGAATTTTCTATTTAAGTTGTGAGACAACGTGGTGGCGCTAGCATAGTCCATCCGTCTAAAAGGTCCATCCGTCTTACCTTATACAAGGTAACCAAAAAGTCGACGTCCCATTAATCATGCTGAAACAGAGAGGAAACGAAACGACGCACCTGTTTGCCAAGCGATCGGAGTTAGTCTGACCATCCACCTTCAGTAATACAGGAACGGTGCACATACACAGCTCTCATAGCTCGCCCAGTGTAAAAGAGAAATGGAGCTATCGAAGCAGCTTGATGGGGTGTGTTTGTTGTATATCATTAAAGTGGACATGTCAGCTCTCACATCAAGTCGTTGAATATGCCAGACATTTGGTGAGAATGACGTGAACGAACCTACCGCCAGGCATTGATTCCAGAAATTCGGTTCGTGAGATGAAGCTCGCAGTGGACGACCACATGTGTTGGATGACGAGGTCTTGAAAGCAGCCATCGAGGAGGACAGCGGTCAAACGGGTGATGAAACGGACAGAAAGGTTCCATGTTTCTGCTGAACCAGTCAGACAGTACCTGCATGGACAAGGAGGTCATACAGTTTAAGCGAGTTGTAACCCCACACATTGTCGGCAGCCAACAAGGAACAACGAGTGACAGACAGCCTATTTGTCCTTGCTCACTCGGCACCTGAACACACCCACCTGAGCACTGGTCGCTTCCTCACTGGTGCCGAAAGGTGGGTCCTCTGTGACACTCCCAAGCGTACCAGACATTGGTTGTCGCCACGTGACCCTGTTCCTCACACCTCAAGACCACCTCTGTACCCACGAAATAGTATGCTCTCTGTATGGTGGACTTGTTACCAACTGGTGCATTACGAGCTCCTTCCACCTGGTCAGACCTTCGCTGCTGACCTCTACTCAGTTTTTGCAGAGGATACACCGTGCATTGCGACAGTAGGAGCCGGCATTGGTGAATCGCAAGGGTGTCCTCTTCCTCCACGTCGATGCTAAACCACATGTGGCAAAGAGGACCCGGGATACCCTTCAGCAACTTGGCTGGGAGATACTGTGCCATGAACCATATTCATCGGATTTTGCGCCAACAGATTACCACCTGTTTCATCTCCTCGACAACCATCTCCGTGGGAGAGTTTTCGCCAATGAGGGAGACCTGTGGAACGCACTCACGGACTGCTTTGCCTCGAATACAACCAATTTTTTATCCCCAGGATATTGTGCAGCTGCAGGAACGTTGGCGAAAGATGTTAGATGTTGGATGCTGATGGAACTTACTTCGAACATAAAGGTACGTACCGTCCACTGTAGTTTTGTTTGTTTACCACAGCTCTAGAACGACAAAAATTTTTTTGGTTACCTTGTATTTGTCATATATTCGAAAAGATAAAACAATTCTAGTTTCAAATTTACTGTTTTATAAAAGTTATGATGATTTCCCATATTAGATCAAGAGGAACAATGTCTTTGTTGCATTTCTATTATTATATTTAATATATGTTTGAGAAAATCAAACAATTGAAGCTCTTTTTACATTGTTATACATAAAATCACATGATATGCATATATAGAAAACATAGAAAATGAAACGACACTGTAATGTACATTTATTAATTTGGGATTTAAGTAAGGAATTACAAAATATTCTACCAGAACTTCTCTGACCAATGATTGGAAAATATACTTAAGTAGAATTGAATTAATGCACACTAAAGTACCACATCCAAATGCTTTGTTATTTCAGCTTGCACTATTGATATCTACGCTAAATCCAGCGTAAATATAAATTAGGAAAATAACAAACAAAACCTAGCTTAAAATTTTCAAAAACGTTGTAGCGCCATTTGCACCGAAACCTTCCTTATTGTGGCTGGACCAGAGTGAAGTTGGCCCAACCACTATTTTCATTATTTCTGGGCTTATCCAAGCGTGCACAAAATATGGGATAGTGTGCACAAATTAGCACAAAATATGCACAAAATCCTGGAGTGGTTTTCATTCCGATAGCTTGATGTGGTTGGACCAGAGTGAAGTTTCCCCAACCACATTGTTTTCTATTTCTGGGCTAAACCGAGCGTGCACAAAATATGGGATAGTGTTCACAAATTAGCACAAAATATGCACAAAATCCTGGAGTGGTTTTTATTCCGATAGCTTGATGTGGTTGGGCCAGCGTGAAGTTGGCCCAACCAGGTTGTTTTCGATTTCTGGGCTAAACCGAGCGTGCACAAATTAGCACAAAATATGCACAAAATCCTGGAGTGGTTTTCATTCCGATAGCTTGATGTGGTTGGACCAGAGTGAAGTTTCCCCAACCACATTGTTTTCGATTTCTGGGCTAAACCGAGCGTGCACAAAATATGGGATAGTGTGCACAAATTAGCACAAAATATGCACAAAATCCTGAAGTGGTTTTCATTCAGATAGCTTGATGTGGTTGGGCCAGCGTGAAGTTGGCCCAACCACATTGTTTTCGATTTCTGGCCTAAACCGAGCGTGCACAAAATATGGGATAGTGTTCACAAATTAGCACAAAATCTTGGTGTGGTTTTGGTCTTAAAAGCTTGATTTGGTTGGGCGAACTTCACGCACCTGTTGGTGAAGAGTCTTGTTTAAAGGCAGCATAACAGAGGCGCAGCGGTTAAAATGGATAGTATACGATTATACCATTTGATAGAAAAAGCTAAGGAATCGATTTCACAAAATCGTAATGGTCTCTCCTGAGAAGACACACAATTATCTTTACAAGTAGTTTTTTTTTTCAGGCCATCAATTTTTAGTTTTTTTTTTCTTTAAATATTGGCAAAAATGTTTTTCGATGATTCCTTAGGTGCTGTTCCGAATGGTGCAATGCATTTTCAGCGAACTAGTTCATCATATTGTTGACTGCAACTCCTTCAGTAGCTGAAAAAGGGGATCAACAGATTTTTTTCTAACTTTGACGTCATTTCCCTTTATCCCTATTGATGTTCGCCCCTGGTATGTGCAGTTTGGGACATGTTTTTGGTGTCCATTGAATGTACCACTTTGGATCTCTGACCTTATTTTTTTTTATGAATTTTTAAAAATCGAAAATTTTGTATTTTATTAATTTCGGAGGTCCAATATCTCTGGTGTGGAACCAGATGAAAATCTAATTGTTGATGTAATAACAATCTACGGTAGATATATGAACTTCGAAATTTGAGTTTCAAGGGAGTTACAGATTTGGAAAATACGGAGAAAATAATGAATATGTGCGCTTTAGTATAAACATTGAAGGCCATATATCTGTTGTGGCTGACTAGATAAATGTGTAATTTTTTTACACGTTGTGCATTTATATCTATGACACACTTATGACTATCCCTGAATAAGAACTGCATTGCTCTATTCGTCAAATACAAGGCAGTGATACTCTCAGCGTTAGGAAATGTGGAGCGAGTGGGATTTTTTCTTTAACTCGCATGGAATATGGACAGGGTTTCCGCCAGAATTTTCAGTTTGAGGGGTGTGAAGTCAAAATTGGGAGGGTGTAAGTGAAGTTTTGTACGGTTTCTATCGATTTTTCGCAGCAAAAAATTTTAAAGTTTGGGGGGGAATATTGTCGAGTCTTTGGGGGGGTAAACACCTCCCACAGAGGGATCTGGCGGAATCACTGAATACGGAGACATCACAGTTGCGTAAGGTCCATGAAATATACACATTATTTATCGTAAACGTCAGCAGCCGTATTCTGAAACGCTTTCTTCAAGTGACTAACTAGCGTTGTACTAACGAGTGACTAACAATCTTTTGACATTGGTAGTCCACGTTAGTACAGAGCAAGTCACGTCAAAAAAAAGTTTCTGAATACGGCTGGTTGTTTTTGGACGACTCTCTCGAGCCTGCAAATTATAAGCACAGGGATTGGGAAAATTTGTTAACAGCAGTTTCGCATATACCAACCGCTAACTGAGGGCTACGCCCCGTCCCTTCGGCTCACGGCGATCAGCTCCCTTCAGACACACCTTCCCCCCCACCCTTGCACACCTTGTTTATTTATGTACATCCTCGCTGTCAGTAGCCCAATCCATTTGTTTAACTGATGACGTACGTCCTTGTTAATTTGCAGCGGCGAGAAAGTCCTGTTTCTGTGGGATAATGGTTAGTGATTCGCGCTACGATACGGAAAGTCTTTGGTTCGATCCCAGACCCAGTCGTGAGCACACTTCTTTTTCGAAATATCTGTAATTACGTTAGATTTAGTGCAAAATAGAAGAATCACTTGCTTCAATGTGCTTTTACCATGTAAATTTTTTTTATAAATCTTCGTTGTCTTCTGTGCTGGCATATATAGTCGGTTGGGTGGCAGCAAAGATGAACAATAAAAGTATTAAAATTCCTGTAAATTAAATTATTCGGGCACCTTTACAGTAAAGCCATGCCATTCCTACTTCTCACTCCAAGAATAATCAAGCGTAGTTGTCAGCAAAACCCTAACCAGGAATCAAATTTGATTTCTTTCACAAAAAAAATCTGCCGGAACTCCTTAAAATGTTCCTTGTGGTTTTTAAGTAGATAATGACAAGGATAATAAGTAACCCTGTAGTGTAAGGCTACAAAACGTTCCAATTTAGTCTGTTACAGAATAGAAAATTGCCTAATAGATAGTTTATACGAAAAAAATGTGCATGATAAATAAATTCTGTAGCACAATAAAGGGCACTCTCTGACGTTTACGAAAAGGACCGGGACGGCGCTCTACGAGCCATACACACCTGACTGTATGATTCTTTGATTCTTCTTCGTTTTCCGTTGCTCTTCCATATTGTGTTATTCATTTAGTTATTATTAATTATTATTATTATTATTATTCGTACTAACTAACGATGTTTTGTTGCCGTGCAACTATTGTCTCCAAGTTCCATGCAAGTTACAAGAGATTTTTTTTTTCTTGCTATAGTTTTCTTGAGTGCAGACGTGTTTTAGCATCTCTCCAGAAGTCAGTGAACCGTGACGTGATGGGTGTCGATGTTGTTACTTGGAGATTTCGTATAGGGAGGTTTGTGGCTAAAGTGAAAGTGAAGTGTTGCAAACCTTGTGGAAATTTTGAATTCTTCCCTTCAATGCTCAAAATGTTTTCGTTTGGTGTGATTATTGCAGCACTGTTAGTGATCTCTGGAGTGGAAGTTAATCCAGGCCCTACGTCATTGGATGACTTGTACAAAAAATTGGAAGAAATGGATAAGAAAATAACAAACATTTCTAGTGTAACAAATAATTTGAGTGTTCAGCTTCAAGTGGTAGTGAACGAACTTAGTGTGGTGAAGAAGGAAAATGAGGAACTGAAGAAACAATTAGCTATTAATTGTGAGATTTTAGATAAATTGGAAAACCAATCACGGCGTAACAACCTAATTTTTAGTAATATTGGAAATCGTAATGCAGTTGAATTTTGGGAAGAATCTGAACAACGGGTAATAGTTTGTCACAAAACAACTAAATGTAGATTTAAACTCTGAACATATTGAAAGAGCGCATCGACTCGGACGTGGATCAAATGCACCTATAATTGTGAAATTTTCTGCCTTCAAAAAGAAAAATGAAATTCTTAAAAATGCTTTTCGTGCGAAAGGAACTAGAGTTGTTATTTCAGAAGATTTCTCAGCGAATGTGCGTGAAACAAGGAAACATCTATTGAACTACATGAAGGATGCTCGTGGAAGAGGTGATCGTGCGAGGCTTCAGTACAATAAACTATACATTAATAATAGACCTTTCACCCTTGAAGAGCTACAAAAAAGTGAAAAAACATTAGTGCAAAGTGAACAAATAGTTCAAAACAAAACTGCAGAGGTTGTAACACTGCATGCTCAAAAGGAAGTTCTCTCAACCACCTGTGAAGATACCTCTAGCGATAAGAGACAAATGACGAGAACCACTCGCTCAACCATGGTACAGCCCCCAAGGAACAAAGTTTGACAAAGAAAGGAATGTGAAGGGGGAAAGGGTAAGATTTCCTCAACTGAAGTCAGTGAAGTGTACAATCATTTTCCAAATGTAACTAGTGGTTTTAGTGAAACAAGAAAATCGCTGCGGCTTTATAATCAGAATGCTAGATCCTTGCGCGGTAAAACAAATGACTTTTTCTGTAGTGTAATATCAAATACTTACGATATAATTACAATTACTGAAACATGGACTAATTAATCTCATTATGACAGTGAATTATTTGATAATAGGTATACTGTTTTAAGACAGGATCGCAATATTAATAAAACTGGAAAGTCAAAGGGGGAGGGGTACTTATCTCGGGTCTTGAAAAATACAATTTGTGTTTATTGAATAGCTGTGATGATCAATATGAGTGTCTGATTGCTAGAATAACTGTAAAGGGGAGACCAATGTTTATCTGTGTTGTATATTTTGAACCGGTTTCAGGTACAGATTTGTATGATAACCAATTTGCATGCATTGAATCCACTTGTCCGTAAGGCAGTCCTATTCTCCTCATTGGTGATTTCAACCTACCGGAGATAACCGGTACCGAATTCGATTTTGAGCAAAGCGCATCTTTAAAGTGTAGAAATTTATATAATTTTATAAATTTTTATGATTTGAGATCATTCAACAATGTTGCCAATAATAATAATCGCACACTAGATCTAGTTCTTTCAAATCTTGAAAATGTTGAAGTTAATAGAGAATTGTTACCGTTGGTACCGGAAGATATCCATCACCCAGCTATAATAATAGAAATAGTTAACAGAAAGGTCAAGAAAGAAAAGCAGAAAAGTAACACTTATTATTATAATTTTAGGAAGGCAAATTTTCTGATGTTGTATCAGGAACTACAAGCTATTGATTGGGAATTCTTACAAGCGTATCGGAATGTTAATAACTTAGTGAGTAAATTCTATGATATTGTCTATGAAATATTTGATAGGTGTGTTCCTCGTAAAATAAGTACTGTTTCAAAGTATCCGTGTTGGTTCACCAAAGATATTATTAGAAAACTTAAGGTCAAGGCATATTATCATAAACAATCCAGGGTCAAAATCATGAACTCAGTACCTTTCTATCAAGAATTTGCTCGATTACGTAGGGAAATTAAGAAAGACATTAGAATTGCTTATAAGAGTTTTATAATTAATTCTGAAAATAATATTAGTACCAACTCGAACGAACTGTGGAATTTTATCAAAAATAAAAAAAGGCACCTACCGCCAAATGTATTAAAATTTGAAGGTCAGGAGCTATCTAGGAATGATGAGATAGGAAATGCATTTGCTCAGTATTTTCAATCGGTATTTCTATCCTCCTCTCACACATATAATAATCTTAATGGTGATGCTGTTAGTAATAGAAATGATGAAATAGGGACACTGTGCATTGACCAAATTCAACTACAGGAAGTTGAAAATGCTATCAAAAATTTAAAATCGAAAACGTCAGTTGGTTCTGATGGTATACCCTCATATGTAGTTAAGGGATGTGTTGATATATTTAAATATCCCCTATTGATAGCATTTAACTTATCCCTAAAAACATGTACTTTCCCCGACAAATGGAAATCTGCCCTGGTTTGTCCTATCCCAAAATCTAATAATACTAGAGACATTAATGACTTTAGGCCAATTGCAATATTACCAGCTTTTGCAAAAGTATTTGAACAGATCTTATACAAGAGAATTGGTAATCATATTCAACCAGTTATTTCAGCTAAGCAGCATGGCTTTGTTTCTCAGAAATCCACGGTAACAAACTTAGCACTTGTTACGGACTACATAGCAAATTCGATGGACGAAGGCAAGCAAGTTGATGTGATTTATATTGACTTTGAGAAAGCATTTGACAGGGTTAATCACAATATATTACTGGAAAAATTAAATCACTATCACTTCTCACCCACTGTGATTAGGCTCCTCTATTCGTACTTAACAAATCGCAAGCAATCAGTTGTCTATAAAGAATACAAATCATATGAATATTCTGCACTCTCAGGAGTTCCTCAAGGTTCGAACCTAGGACCTTTGTTATTCTTCTTATTTGTTAATGACCTTCCTGATTGTGTGTCTGATAATGAAAAATTGTTATTTGCAGATGACTTTAAAATATATACAAAAGTCAACTCTATCGGAGACTGCATAAGACTTCAGCAAAGCTTAGATAATATTGCAAACTGGTGTGCTATTAATCAACTTGGAGTCAACATAAGTAAATGTAAAGTATTATCATTTAATAGAAATAAAACCACTCATCAATTTGATTATTCCATTAATAAAATTGTACTAAACAGACCTACTGTAGTTAAGGATCTTGGTGTCACTTTTGACTCGAAATTGACTTTTAACATACATGTAACAAATATAACAAATGAAGCCTTGAAATTACTAGGATTCGTAATTAGGACGGGAAGAGAATTCAACAACATATCAACATTGGAAAAAATTTACTATGCTTATGTTCGCTCCAAGGTAGAATATGCTTCTTCTATTTGGAATCCATATCAATTGAAACATTGCCAACAATTAGAGAAAATCCAATCAAAATTTCTTAAATTCCTGACCTTTAAAGAAACTCGAATCTATCCTGCTTATGACAGTTACAATGCAGTCATTAAGAACTTCAATATTCAGAGCTTAGAACAAAGGCGCAACCTTGCTGATCTGTTATTTCTACAAAAAATTGTTCAAAATAAGTTAGATTGTATGGATTTAGTTTCGACATTACAGTTTCGTGTCTCATCATCTAAAACTCGCGTTAATAATACTGGTTTTTTCCACTGTAAAAAGGCAAGAACCAATATCTTAATGAGGTCACCAATCTGGAGAATTTGTACTATATATAACCAACTCTGTACAGTTCACAATGATCTGGACGTATGCTATATGTCACCTAAAGAATTTAGAGATACAATTGTCAATAAACTCTGTACAACTACTTTGTAAAGCTTAACACTATAATTAGGCCATTGCCTGTTGTGTTGTCACTAAATAAATAAATAAATCCTTTCCCTTTCCTGGCCTGAGCGTTGGATGCATAAAGGCTATAAATAAAATTGAAATTTAACTGGGTGTGTTACGCCCAGATCAAAAACAAACACACAAACAAAAAAAAACGCCGAATAGTTCCTAAAGATAATAAGTAGTAACATGGAATTAGTCTCATATCCCCGAATAGAACAAACGTACCGCCAGAAGTATGTAGGTTTACCAACTGGAAATTCTGAAATGCATGACAAAACTCCGAAAAAAAAAAGCCGGACTTTAAAAAAAAATGCCAGACACAATGAATTTGGAGCAATAAACATTGTTTCTAGGCACAATCACGTTCGTTATGTACCTTTTCATCTAGTGGTGAAAGTTGTGTGGAGGTTAAAGATAAAACCATTACTTGCTGATGAGCTATGTTTTCTACTTTTCCGCAATTTCGCGAACGGAGAAAAAAAATAGTGAACAGTACCACCAACCATGCACCCTAGTAGTTAACAAATGTGACAAATTACCGCTCGTGACCATAAAGTTTACCGTAAATAACACAAACAATGCAGATTTAGGTGTAGTAATGCCTTGCTAATTTTATCTTAAAAATGCCGGACTTGTTCAAGAGAAAGACAAATGACGGGCTGACATTTCTAAAAAGATAAAAAAGCCGAACATGTCCGGCAAAACAGGGCGGTTGGTAACCTTGTAAGTGTGCAAATATCCCCTCCGCAATAGAAATAATGAAAAAGTAGTAAAATAAAATTGCATGAATGTGCCCAACTTAGAGAAAACAGCAGTAAACTTAAGCTATGTAAATAATAATAATAATAATAACTAAAATGTCCTGAGAAATAATGACATTTTTAGTGTGATGACCAAATGAAGTAAGGTCGGGGGTCCAAATATGGCCCACCTTAACTTTGTTCATTTTTTTCACTAAGAAAAACTATTTACTCGTACGAATCGACTGAACCATCAAGTTGGGAGACTATTTAGACAAATGAAAAAAATAAATGTGCTTTCTACAAATGACGTATAATAATGTATTAAATTGAAAACTTAAATGTTGCCAGTGGGCCATATTGGAACATGGTGTTCCCAATATGGCCCGCTATAAAAAAACAAGAGCGTATGGTAAAAGTGATATGTAATGTATTCTCATGTATGCTGCATACAGAGAGATATACATTAGAAGCATACATAATTTATATGACATTGCAAAACCAAGAATATTGTATTAATACAAAATGCCAAAATTTGTGAAAAACAAGTTAATATAGAAGAAGAAGAAATATGAGTAAATAAGAAGAAGTGCAACACAAACGAAGAAGTTCAGAACGTCACCTCTCACATAAGGGACAAAGAAATGGTCCCTGATCTTTAGCGGTTATTCCAACACACTCTTCATGAACGTATATGCGCTACGACACGCAAAGACTCATTACTGCAAGCCTGTCTTCCTGACAAAGGTAACAAAACCAAGATTCACAAGACTTGGAGCAACTCAGTGTCAGTTCTTCAGGACTATTAGAAGCAGTTGCTGAAATTCTGGTCGTTTTAAATGTAATGACACTTGATTGTTTTGGTTTTAATCTTCTTATTCTTTGTATTGGAATTGATAGCTTCCTTTATACCTGGCATTATCTTCGTTTTATTTAATAAACATTATGATGATGAATGTTCGGTACAAACATTTCAAATACCCAATTCTTTCATTTTAACAGTTATGACTGCATTTTGCCTAATATGACGGTGGGTCATATTGTGTCACAATTTTACAATTGACATTTGGCCAACAAACAAAAAGAAACATAAACCGTAAATGCCCGAGCGCCACCCTTGATATCAAAGGAAATAGTACTTTAAAACAACAAAAGTAAAAATATACCTAACTGCCAGATAAAAATGTCAAATACTTAATCGTGACATAAATCAGAGATTTCTCTCTTGGAACCTTCAAGGAATGGATATATAGACAAGAAAACAAACTTAATTCGTTTAATCAGAGTTTACTTTTATTTTCTTTAATATACTTAGTTTCTCTATCGGCGCAGTAATTTTCTGACATAAATTCTCCCACCCAAATATATATATATCAATGTATTAGATATGACTTTTCTAATGGATTTGGTGGAGAAACTCTAATAAGCAGCACTGCACTCCACAGCTCAGTATAATTAAGAACGGATTTAATAAGTTTATTATTTATTGTTTCGAATACAAAGATTGGCCAATAACTGTCTTCGCCAGTTACCAATCTTTTACTCAGCCGTAAAGGTCTGATACGTATTTGTTGGGGTTAAGTCAAAAGCAGATCACTCCAAGCCGATTCACAGGCTTGTGACCTGGCCTATCATAATACAAAACGAGTGCACTCAAAAAGTTGCAACTTAATGAGTAAAGCATAGCCGTAAAGGCTTTCCGAAACAATTAATAAATAACCTTGACTCTAATGAACACCGTCTTCTCACAATAATGATTCAGGGGAAAAACAAGAGACTAAAAATCGCTACTTCCTTATCTAGCTTGCTAATGTTAGGAAGCAACGGGACAATAAATTATAAGGGGAGAAATACTCGCCGAGTGACGTCTCCTCTTCAATCATGCTCTTGTTCAGAGATCAGCCACAAAAATTCTTAGCTGCGTTTCCTTAATTAAGTTCATGTACACATTCAATCACACTTTCCAATCACTCTCTCTCACACATTCGTCATATGTATCGAATTCTCTAATTAAAAATAAAACGAAGACACGGAGAAAATTTTTCCTAGGATTTAAGGACGTAACCTCCTTAAATCCGTAGGTTCCCTCCTGCAATAATGAGTTGGCGAGGATAGTATGACGGACGTAGCAAACAGCATTACCGAGCATGTGTACTGTTAACTGCTGTTTGCTAATGCCTGGCATGCTAATTGCAGACGCCAGTTCATGACGTCATTTTTAATGACGTCATGAAGTTATTTGCACTCACATGCCAGTACGTAGCCACCGTCCTGCTTGCCTGTAGGGAAACCCAGGCTCGTAATGAGGGCTACTCCTTACGTACTGGCCGTCCAGCTGTCGTGGTTGTAGGTTCCCTCCTGCCTGGCAGAACGGTCCGTACATCGTGTACGCGAGTTACCTCCAGACTGTACAGATGTATCAGACGGAAAGAATGGATGATGCACCTGTATCGGAAGGTCATGCTTTTCCATACGTTGAAACTGATAACTTAATTCTAAATCATAATGCCCCGGGAAGTAAACTGCAAATATTCAAAATTTAAGTATTTTATTCTTTCATAAACCAGACGTTAAATCCGATTAATGTTAGTATCTGCATCGATAATCTAACTTCTTATCTTATAAACTATTCTACAATAACTGATTGCGCACATTTGGCTTTTAGATATGAGCAGTAACATAAATGCATTAAGAAATCTTTAAATCATCACATATGCTAATAATATTAATCGCGTTGCCTTTTGAGTTTGCTTTAAAACAGATCTCACATGCACAATAATTATAGTTTTAGCTTTGGGTTAATCTTATAAACTATTCTACAATAACTGTGTTAACATTTCGCAACGCACTTAACCTTCTCCTGCTAGACTGTGTCTCCTGCTGTACTTGCATGCAAACGTTCCCAACATTGATACAAGCAGTGTACATTATTATAGTGTTACTGTAGGCGGCTCCTGCTATTACGTAGGAAAGTACCGTCTGTAATGTATATACTGACTTCTCCTTCTTTCATTCTTGGCAGGAGGTTCTATCCTGCTTGCCTGTGTTCCTATATGACGTCACTTTATTCATTTTACATGTCGGCAGGATATTCCGTCCTGCCAAAAATTGTGGCATGGAGAAACAACAGGAAGACGTAGGAAACATACGTAATAAAGACTTTTTCCACTTGGCATTACTTGTAATGCACTCACCACTAATCGCCAATTTCATTGAACGTGGGTTACTTACGTATTACGTATGTTCCGTACGTATTAAAGTACGTAACCTACGTAATACTGCAAATGTTACATTTACATTATTGGGAATGTAAGCGTTTTTCTCAGTGGAGTTGTGCTCGAATTACAGAGGAAAATTAAATTACAACCGGTAGATTAATTACTCACTTATACCAATAACATTATCCGTCATATATATCAAGCAAAGCTAATATCATTGCTGGGCAGTTTCGAAACTGCACTGATAAAAGCTATTTAATTGTATATTTGCCAGATACGGACCTAATCCGTTTAACTCGTAAAGAGCCTGGACTTGTCGGATTCCCTTACAACAGAAATTGTTACCAGAAGTGGTTCTGCACTTATCTCTTCAAAGAGTCTGGATTTTCGGAAACGTAATTGCAATGCATTACTTCAGAACTGCTTCAAGCTTAGTTCCGAAGTCAGTGAAGCTGTTAAATTTACAAGCAAAGAATTAACATGATTAAATTAAGGAAAACTAAAAAAAAATGAAATTGTGTAGCCACTCTCTTACTTATAAAAGTATTAAGCTTGCCCCCGTAGAGGTCTTTTCTCACCCCTTCCTCTTTGCATCGTGGAGCCGCTGCTAAGCTGTGTGGCAGATACTGGAGAGCGCAAGAGAAAGAGAGAAATACTAAGATAACATGGCCCCTCCAAGAACGCCAAGTGAGTTAGCCGCCATCCACTGGCTACTGCGACTCTCCTACATGCAGTCATGCAACTACGGGCTATGGCGCGGGTGTGGATGCTACGGTTTCTATCTTGACGAAGACATTTACCGCGTATCGGTTCGTGTGTAAGAGAAGAAAGAAGGTGAAACAAGAAGACAGGATAGCGAGAGAAGAGTTTCCTTGAAAGAGGGGGAAAACCAGAATATACATTGCTGTATATTCCGTAAAAAACCCTTAATCGGTTCTAACTACTCATTTATTTACCTGGTAAACCACGCATGCGCGAAGGGTGGGAAAACCCAGGTAAAGTCTGTAATGAACTTATCTGTTATGCATCCATTTGAGCAAGTGTTGTTATTACATGCAAGTCGACCGCTCACACACGCATAGCGCACGTGCGCGAGTCTGGAGAAACTGCTCAGCACCGTTGAATTGCTGGAACGATTCCTGCTAAGAACAATTAATTGCACAGAAGAAGGGCCTGTTGGAGTGCCTGAAAAAGAACTGTGAAGGCTGAATTAGTAATACTGGGAATATGATGTTATTGTACATTTGAAGGGTAATCAGCTATTGACTGTAGTCTCCATGGTGGGTCAGAGATATTTATACACGCACTCGCACACACACACACACACACACACACACACACATATATATATATATATATATATATATATATATATATATATATATACTATTTCTACCCATGGAGATTATGGTTGTAATTGGGTTTGTTGAATTTATTTGGGTGGGTTTGGGGTTAGTACGTTTAGTGGTCTTTTGTGTTTCATATGAAAGCCTGTAGTGTATGTTCCAAGTTCTGAAATCAGGTTATTTTGTGAATGGTCCTTGGTAGAGTAGAATTTCTGAGTTGTGTCTGTGATACTCTGATATATTGGTTGTATGTTGAGGCTACATTGTAGCGGAATGAGTCTTGTGTACCTAGGGCACTTAGTGATTATTTTAATGACTCTGTTTTGAAATGTTTGTAGCTTATTTCTATATACTTGTGCAGCGTATCCCCATGTTGGTGCTGCGTATAAAAGAATCGGTTGTATGAGCACTTTGTATTTAAGTTTAGCTGATTGCTAGTTAATAAGCTTTTGAGCTCTTCTAGTCTTCCTGTAGTTTTGTCTATTTGGGGTTGTATATGTCTTGCAAAGGTGAGTTTTGAGTGTAGTTGTACCCCAAGGTATTTTGCATGATTATTTTAGTGAATGTGATTATCGAACAGTTTTGGTGGATGAGTAGGTTTTCTTTTCCTGCGTGGGAAATTGACAGCTTCACTTTTGCTCACATTTACTTTGATTTTCCATTTGGAAAACCAAAGTTCCATGGCATCTAAATGGTTTTGTAAATACTTCGTTGCTTGGTCCGGTTGCCAGCTATTTGCATACAGACAAGTGTCGTCAGCGAAGAGCGCTATGTCTGTTTTATCCGTTTTGGGGATATCATTGATGTATAAACTGAAAAGTGAGGGTCCGAGTAGTGAGCCTTGGGGTACTCCTGCCTTAATATGTCTTGTTGTTGAGTTATGTCCTTCTACGGATACATAGAATTTACGTTTGGTAAGGTATGACTGTAGTAGATGTATGAGGTGGTTGGGTAGTTTGTTAGCAATTAGTTTGTAGAGGAGGCCCATGATCCATATTCGGTCGAATGCCTTCTCAACGTCAAGAAAGATGCAACTAGTGCATTGGCTTTTATTGAACTTGTCTGTAATGTTTTCTACCAACCTAACGAGTTGGTGCGTGGTGGAGTGTTTCCGCCTGAAGCCAAACTGTTCACTGATAAGTATGTTTTGTGATTTTAAGTGCCTGTTAACCTGTTTGAGTATTACTGATTCTGTGACTTTCGCCATTGTATTTAATAAGCTAATTGGCCTGTAGTTTTGTGGAAACTTTGGATCTTTGCCTGGTTTAGGCAAGCTGACTACTTTAGCCGTTTTCCAGCATTGTGGAAAGTATGCATATGTTAGAATACTGTTGATTATTCTTGTTAGTAACACAATGGCTTCATTAGGAAGATGTTTGAGCAAAACGTTTTGTATATTGTCGGGTCCACTGGCTTTGAATGGCTTTAATTTCTTTATAATGGACAGGATTAGTTTTTTCTTAGCCTTTTTGAAGTTGGAACCATGTTCCGTATTGAGAAAAATTTGTTACTGTTCTTTTCACGTTTCTATCATGACGTGGGTCTGATGGGGAGGTATTTGGTTTTAAAGTTTTCTCCAGTGTATCTGCCAGAGCATTTGCTTTGTCTACGTTTGAGTAAACAAGTCCATTTTCCCCGTGTAGTGAGGGAGTTTGTGTGTATGGTTTAGTGAGATTTTTTGTAACCTTCCAAACAGAATTGTCAGTGATACTTAATTTACTGATTTTATCCTCCCATTTGTTTCTTTTGTAAGTAATTATTTCTCTTTTGATCTGTCGTCTTAAGTTATTGATCTGATTTTTGTATCGGAGGTCCCGGGTGCGTTGATACGTTTTTCTGACGCCGTTCCGGAACTTAATTAGTTTTCTAATGTTATCTGGGAGTCCGCATGTGTGTCGTTGTTTCTTGTTCGGGATAGAAATGACTTTCGCATTCTCTATCACTTCAGTAGGTTTGAGTACTGCTGTTTCTGTCTCTTTTACTAGTGATAGAATACTCTCTTGGAATGTTTTGCTGGATGGATTCACTAAACAGTTTCCAGTTTGCGTTGTAGTAATCGGGCAGTTGTAGATTACTGTCAGTTTGAGGATGTTCTTTAATTGAAATTGATATTGGCAGGTGGTCTGAATCTAACTCGTTTGTAACATGTATTTGCATATAATACGGTACATTATTATATAGCCCAAAGTTCAGTACATCCGGCCGATTGCCGTTTGCAGGATAGTGCGTTGGCTGGTATTGGCTTAATACTTGGAGTGCTGATCTTTGTAAAAAAGAATAGAGTTTGTTTCCATTCGGATTGGCTGTACGCAAGCCAGTACATCTCTGGTTATATAGGACCAACTACCCCAACAGCGACAAAGACTGACGCTGTCGCGAAAAGAAAAGAGAGTTTGAAACCCAACGATTCCATTGGCGGACAGCAACTTGTAGTCTAGTTTCGTATAGAAAGAGAACAGGAGCACATTCTGAAGAAACGAAATTATTTCCCCGCTAAAATCTAAGGAAAGAAAAATAACTAAATGGATTACATAGGATTATACATAGAAATTACATACAAGTACATATTACAATAACAGAAAATAACATAATTATATACAAGAGATTAAATTTCGAACTGGCCAGTTCTTACCCCTAACTTAATCTAAATAATATTTATTACAACCATTTATATTTAAAAAATCACAATTTTTTTTATAACAGGAGCACCTCAGTATGACTGAGTGTGACAATTGCGAACTATTGACCTCTTTACATTTCTGGCGCCTGCTAGTTACACAATGCAATACATTGCGTCACACACATTTTACGTTCACGTATGCTCACGAAGTTTCATTATCCATGCTTTATACTGATTAGGTTTTCAACAATACATACTGAAACGAAACATTACTTACTTTGCTAAAATAACAGCAAAATATTTTATTGCTCAATATGCACTTGAGCTGAAAGTAATGTCACTCATGCCACTTGCAAACAACCGCAAAAATGATTTCACTTGTCATGAGGATATAGTTTACAGTAACATCTAGCAGCACAAACGGACAGCTGCAGAGATTTGAGGAGTAGGCCATATTGGGGACCCGGGCCATAATCGGTACACTTACCTTATAATCTCCTAGAACTATATTTCACCTTAAAGAAGCTACGAGTCTTTTAAGTAAATGCACTACAAAAATAAGTAAGTAGTGATTTAATAATACTATTTTAGTATTGTAGTATCACTATCTGAGTAAAATGTATGAATGAATGCATTATTATTAAGTTCATAAACGAGCTGGTAAGCTTCTAAGGACGGGACCTACAGTTTTTGATAAAGTAGCTCCGAACCACTCCGTTCAATGGACTCAGCGGAAATTGAATCCGTGAACACAAACACAGAAAGCGAGCGCGCTATCCTCCAGCCACCCTGAGGTAAAATTCTGTAATACCACCATTTTCAGCGTAGAGCGTTCGTTTCTCATTCAAGAGTTCTGATGTCAATGTTAATGATACCAGATCTCATAAAGCAGAGGAAAACCGTCACAGAAAAGTGTTTTATGCAGAAGAAAGGTACTTGCTGTTCTTGATATTTTGGCTTCTCCTGAGCTCAATTTTAAAAACATTTACGTAAAATTTAATGATTATGTAGAAAAATAACGGAAGAATAGAATAAAGTGTTTAACGCAAAAGGGTCACTTCTTGCACCCAACCCTTCAATGATAATAGCTTTAAACTACTTCAAAATTCTCATTAATGGAGTCCCGTTACATAATCTAAATCTCAAGGAATCTTATAAATTACAATAGTGTTTGATTCAAAATACAGAAACAATACCAGATCACGGTTAAATGGGTCAAAATTCGAGTAGGCCCTATTGCCTAGTCGAATAACAGTCACTCTTGTACATTTGAGTTACGACCGGGTTCCGCGTCTGTCGGGTCAGGACCGGATTAATCTTGTCAATTTTTGGACCGGGTCACCAAAGTGACCCTGTTTCAGTTCTGATACTAGTATATTTACTTTCGATCAGTAGTCGTAGATTTTGTGGCACATACTTAACGTTACATTGTAATGTGACCGTATATTTCGTGAATGTAACTGTGACGAAGGCGGATATTACAGAAAGAAACTAAAATGTTGATGTAAAGTTACGAATGTTGCATGGATAGACTATCATGTGCTGTTAAGGTATATGTATACCGTTAATTCAGAAATGAGTCTTCGTTATATAAAAGGAACAGTAAAATGAGACATCCATTTACAAACGGGTGCTTGTCCAAGCACCATAAATGTTGGGAAATTGACAAAAACACTTGTTATACACTTCTTATTCTTTAAAGCTAGGACAATTGTGCAGCTTTGAATATCTTTTAAAGTTGTAGAACTATTACTTTACCAATATTTTACCTTCATGCAAAAGAATATTGAAAAAGATAAAAATAAATACAACTTTTACGTTAATTATGATTCTTTTAATTTCTTGCGGTAATTAAATGATTTTGAAGACGGTTTGGAATCGCAAACTCTTACGAATGTATTAGAAAATGATAAAATGAACTCAACAATGCTAATCAGTTTAATTTTTTTTTGGACAAGGACCCGTTCGGAAATGGGTGCCTCAAATATTCGTTACTCTGAAGACGTCTTCGTAACAGACTATTTAGTGTGGCAGAATACAAATCGGAAGTTCCGGGCTTCAAATCCCGCTGAAGTCAGTTGAAAAAATTCACACTTAACAATAAATCATCATGAAGGCAATGAACAACGGCGTACTAGATTTACGAGTACAGCAAAAATTGTCAGTAACCTTCCGTCAAGAAGGTCGACCAAAATTTTGTTCATGGGGCTCATGCTCGTATCTCATATGAACAATCACTGGACGTAACCATTGAGTTTACATTGGACGTCCCTTTACTCCTCCATTGGACGTCCTGTGGACACAAATGGGCCATCCAGAGGATTTACTTTTCTGTGGGACAAGATCATCTCTACACCCACGCAAAATAAACCTCTGTATGTGGGATACCAATCGCCAAGCTGTGCACTACGATCTTCTACCCGGGCCAAACGATAACTGCGGACCTGTACTCGCAACATTTGGAACGTGTGCAACAAGCACTGCAGCAGGAGTCAGCATTGGTGAATCGCATAAATGTACTGATCTTTGCCAACAATTTCAAGCCGCATGCGGCGCAGCTCACCAACTTTTCCTTTTCTTATCGGTCCGGAGAAAACGTTCATCTCACTGAATACCTCTTTCAACATCGCTGTTCTCAGGGTTTCCGCCAGGACTTTCAGTTTGTGTGTATGGGGGGGGGGTGAAGTAAAAATTCGGAGGGTGTAAGTGAGGTTTTGTATGGTTTCTATCGATTTTTCACACTAAGCATTGGACGGGTGTTGTGGGGACTTTGGTCGGTAAACACCCCTACAGGGAAGAAGGGGTCTGGCGGAATCATTGGCTACTCTCATCTTTATTTTTGCACATTTCACATTCCCACTTCATATTAAAAGGTCTGTAATTATCGTATGTGATCTCAAGTCCAATCAGACTGCTATCTGAAAGTAGAAATAATTCTGGTTTGTTCGTACGATGGAGAAAAGAGAGCAACACTTCCATCCAATGTCTCACGTGTTCCTCGATTTGCACATGCAGAATTCCGAGTTCTCTATCCAAATCCTGTATTATTATTTCAGACAACCTTGTATGCCCTATGTCCCATTTCAAACATAATAAAGCGAATCTTTAATGAAATTTGACTTGGCTTGATGATCTTTTTTTTACAAGAGCAAGAAAATAGGGAAGAAAGGAGTAAAATAGAAAAGTTTTGAAATACTGTTTTCAAGAAATCCCATTCTTCCCTTCTTCCTATGAGTTATAGCAACTCTAAGTAAGAAATATCACAGTCAGAAATGTGTTGTAGATGCATCTAATAGTTCTTTACCAGAAAATAATCCGGACCGTGGGAGGTACTGCACACATGCAACGTTAGAATTTTTCAGATGAGAAATTTATTTACAGAAAAAACTCCAATATATTTATATGCTTGCACCCATCATATTTACACTAACGTATTATGTGATCCAGTACAAATTGAGCAACATCTTAATTCGTTGTTTTCTGGCATTTACATCTCGAGCTATCTTTATGTAATCAAAACTCTAGCCTAGAAGGAACTCAGGCATCCACCAAGCCTACGAATTAATACATTTTTGTTCATAACATGCAAATATTACCAAAATATATTTTGACCTAATATTATTCACACGTACAATTATGATAGTCTTAACAGCAATTTTGACAGGTGGATTTTCGGTTTTTCTATTTCTGTCTCTTTTCCATTTCTAACTCTAGGGACATTTCTCACTTTAATTTGATGCTTGAATTTTTGCAAGAAGTAAGAAAAATAGCTTACTTTTGGAACAAATCCTTTACAAGCATCAATACTTGCACCAAAGAATGTTCAACAAGTCACTTAATGTATTCTTGTTGGCGGATTTTTTTCAAAATAAGCTTCGAAAATTTGCGATCTAACTGCACCTCGAAGCGAAACAATGGTAAAACATAAGGAACTGTAACATGTAAAAACAAGGGAGGCGAAGTCCAGTCGGACCACTGTGCACATGTACTACCGCCAAGGTTCAGCAGCGAGCATCTTATGATGAATGTTCCGTTGCAGAAATTGAAGTGTTACCTTTCCAACGACACATCAACTATCTTCCTAGGCAAATTGTCCCCTGTCATCAAAACTATGATCTATACAGGTTTGACTTATCTCAGCGAGACCTTTCCAACCACACATCAACTACCTTCGTAGCCCTAGTAGTTCCTGAGTTGAAAATTCCCTACCCCGGAACAAGGGACCCGCTGCTGCAAGGTAGATGAATGATACAACTTTGAACTCGTTTCGCCGAGACCTTTCCAACGACCAATCAACCACTATTCTAGCCCTAGTAGTTCCTAACTTGAAACTTCTCCCGGATCAACCCCCGCGAGCCGGATGAATGATACCGGTGTGAACTCGTTTCAGCCAGACATTTCCAACGACACCTCATCCACCTACCTTATCCTAGTAGTTCCGAAGTAATAAATTGCCCCTATTTCTGACACCGTCCCTGGAATGTGTATGATCTAGTCTTGCCAAGACTTTTTCAACCACACCTCAACCAACTACCTAGCTATAGTACAAGGTAACCAAAGAAGGTTTTTCCGTTCTAAAGCAGTGATAAACAAAGAGCAATACAGTGGACGGTACGTATCTTTAGGTTTCGAAGTAAGCTCCATCAGCATTCAACGCCTTTTTCCAACGGTCCTGCAGCTGCAAAATACCCTGGTGATAAAGTCGGCGGTCTTCGAGGCAAAGAAGTCCATGAGTGCGTTCCGCAGGTCTCCCTCACTGGCGAAGGACCTCCCACGGAGGTGGTTGTCGAGGAAATAAAATAGGTGGTAATCTGTTTGCGCAAGGTCCGTTGAATATGGTGAATGGCACAGTGTCTCCCAACCAAGTTGCTGAAGGGTCTCCTGGGTCCTCTTTGTCACATCTGGCTTGGTATTGTCGTGGAGGAACAGCACACCCTTGCGATTCACCAATGCCGGCTCCTTCTGCCGCAGTGCACGGTGCACCCTTTGCAACTTCTGTGAGTAGAGGTCAGGAGTGATAGTCTGACCAAGTGTAAGAAGCTTGTAATGCACCACTTGGAGACAAGTCCACCGTACAGAGAGCATAACGTTTCGTGGGTGCAGAGGTGATCTT
The DNA here is from genome assembly GCA_022664845.1 of Lepisma saccharinum. Taxonomy (NCBI): domain Eukaryota; kingdom Metazoa; phylum Arthropoda; class Insecta; order Zygentoma; family Lepismatidae; genus Lepisma; species Lepisma saccharinum. The sequence continues at coordinate 6,820 of JAGDQP010020296.1, read as the reverse complement.
GAGATGTGAGGAACAGGGTCACGTGGTGACAACCAATGTGTGGTACTCTTGGGAGTATCATAGAGGACCCACTTTTCATCACCAGTGAGCAAGCGATCAAATATGGGTGTGTTCAGGTGCCAAGTGAGCAAGGACAATCAGGCTGTCACTCGTTGTTCCTTGTTGGCTGCCGACAGTGTGTGAGATACCCACTTGCTTAACCTGTATGACTTCCTTATCCCATGCAGGTGCAGTCTGACTGTTTCAGCGGAAACATGGAACCTTTCTGCAATTTCATCACACGTTAGACCACTGTCCTCCTCGATGGCTACTTTCAGGGCCTCGTCGTCCAACACATGTGGTCGTCCACTGCCAGGTTCATCAGCAAGACTCACATCTCCCGAATGGAATTTCTGGAACCAATGTCTGGCGGTGCGTTCATTCACGGCATTCTCAGCATATGAGGCGACTTGATGCGGCAGCTGACAGGACCACTTTAAAGTCATAAAACGAAAACACGCGAACAAGCTACTTCGATACCTCCATTTCTCATTTACACTGGACGAGGTATAACTGCTGTGTGCGAGCACCGTACCTGTATTATTGAAGGTCTGACTAACTCCCGATCGCCTTGCAGGCACGTGCGTCATTTCATTTCCTTTCTGTGAGCGCATGATTAATGATGGAACGTCACAATCGGCAAAAACGTTTTTGGTTACCTTGTAGTTCCTGCGTTGAAACTGAAGGTTGTCGACAGACGGACAAGCCGGTTGTATAAATCTTCTCATTATTTGCTGCTGAAGCCTTAAAAGGACTTAGTTGCAATGAGGATTGTTATTTGCCATTACCTCGTGCATATCTCTAAAACAAATGACTGCCTAAAGACATACGCTGAAGTGCCAAAAGTCATGGGACAATGGGAGGGAACCAGTTGACAGGGAGTTAATATCGCGGTAAACCGGTCGAACGACGCGAAACAGTTGCAGTGTGCTCAGCTGAACTTTTGTAAGTGCAGCGAAATGTTGTGTACCGTGGTGATGGCAGCCTGACGGGAATTATCAGGATTTGATCACTGGATGATAGTTGGCAATATAAGAATGTGGCATGCGCTTTCGAAAGTCGTCCAGACATTACGACCCATCCGGGAGAACGCAGTGGCCGTTTCCAGTACGCGCGGATGGTAGGGTCCGGGTGAAGCTCAGACCCCAAGAGGCCATGGAATGAAGTTGTCAACAATTCACTGTGCAAGCTGATGGTGAATCCATCAAGCTGTGGGTTGTGTTTACCTGGCATAATTAGGGTCATCAGGTCCGCTTGAACCGGACATTGAGCGGTCAGCGCTATGTCCAGCTGCTTGGTGACAATCTCCAGCTCTTTATGGACTTCGTGTGGCTTGCCAACAATGGGATTTTCCTGGATGACAATGCGCCATGTCACCGTGCCGCAATGGTGCGCGACTGGTTTGAGGAACATTCTGGCAACTTCCAAGACATGATTTGCTCACCTAGATCGTTGGACATGAACCCTATTGAACACATGTGGGATATCATCTAACGAGCTATTCGTGCCCAGCATCCTTCACCTCCAACAAACACCGAATTGTGGACGGTAATCGAAACTGCATGACTGCATATTCCTCCAGTGAGTTGTTGCGTCCCTGCCACGTCAAACTGCTGCACTTTGCACGAAATACAAAATTTATAAACTGAGATGTTTGAACAAGAATTGAGATATTGACCAATTTCAGATTTTTTTAAAAACTGATAATAAGTTGAATAATTCTACCTCTGACGAACACACATTTGTGAGTAACTAGCTTTGCTACTATCTTTAAATGAATTATACTTACCTGAAGTCAATAAACATATGTAAATTTCCGTGTCCTTTTACTTAACAAAGTATTACAACAAACACTGCAAATAACTTTACTATACAAACTAGGGAAGCTTATTTTCAGCCGGAAGTAATGCTTGCAGAAAAAGATATTTCTAATGAGTAGGCGGTAGACATTAGATAACGAAGCAAGTGATTATAGCTTCGCGACACTATATACATCTTTCCAAGATAACAGCCTCTAACAATAATCTTTAATACACCACTGACTATGCCATAGGGAGCAAAGAGCCATTCCTAAAAAAAACGAAGAAGAAATAGTGCGATATTCTGCGCCTCAACAGCAGATAAACTTAACAAACAACACCAGTACTATTCTTCATTAAATCAGTATATTTTTGCACTAGTTCAACATTGATCGAGGACTATACAATGCTCATAGAGACTTTTGTTTCAAAGGGCGAAAATAGAAAGAAGTACAAACGTCAAACTACGTCAGAGCGATCACGAAGCTCTCCTATCGTTGTGGCAGACTGAGCGTAAAACGTATCGTTGTGTCTTAACAATTGTTGGACATCTGTCTCCGGTGCTTCATCTATCTGGAATTCCCTTCCCTACCAGAGGATCCTTAAAGGTTCCAAATAACTGATAATGATCACCTTGAGTTAAGTCTAGACTCTACACAGTAAAAAGTTCATGTGTTAATTGAACACTTTTCGGTGTCCCATCGTGACAACTACTTTTTTTCTGTAGTCGCAGCCGTAACTCTCTGTCTTGCTACTAGTACCGAAATCAACACCATGTATTACGTTAACACAAGAAGTAATAGTCACGCTGGGACAACGAAAAGTGTTGAATTAACACAGGCATTTTTTACTGTGTACGGGGCCAGTTGGTAGTTATGAATAGAATGTCAGTGAGCATTGTGATGAAACACAATGACATGTTCCGACAACATTCCAGGTCATTTCTTGATAATATCATTGTGTATAGTACTCTGGAGCAATATGGAATAATAGCTTGCATTATATGTGGCCTCTTTCGCCAAAAATCGATGTGAATCACACCTTTCATGTTCCAGAGACACTTCACAAAACTCACCGGTCGACAGCTACGTCAAATTGTTTCCCAATCTTCTCACATCATTTGTATACTCATGCCCGTGGCAGTGTTCCTACCCCACGCTGAGTTATCCTTCTTCGCAAAATTTCAGATAGTTTTACCTTATCCGTCACCAGAAATTTGATAATAGATCGATTTTCCACAGTATGTTCTACTTTCCGCCATGTTTGTGTACACGATTGCGCATGCGCCATATAAATCATGGCGGCTGTGCGATTCTCAAAGCGACATCTACCGGTAGTTTCATCGTGGCCCTCTTAATGCTTACTTTTATGCCAAAACGATTATACAAGAACATAATTATTTTTAGTGCCTGTAGTGTATCTGACTACAAATCGGGTGGCAGGTGTTAATATTTTTTCTTCGGTGTTCCATGCATAGCGCACTGATGTTCACTCAGACTCCTGTCAGATTGAGTATCAGAGTGTTCTTGATACTCCTGGGCAACTTCGGACGTGAAGACGGCGGTCAAGCATGGGACTGACCACTCCACATCACTTATGCCGCATAGATTGAGCATACGTGCTTTCCAACATGGGATAATTTACCCAAGATTTTTAATTATTTCATTTGTATTTCTGGAATCTCTATAGGGTTAATGATTAGTATGGGACTATTACAAGAGACTATTACAATTCTGTGAATTTGATTTCTGAAAATGCTTAGCACCATTCAATAGGGCACCCAAAGAAACCGAGAAAGATTTTCTATCGACGGAAGAAACTGTCTACATGGGAAAAGGAATCAGCTGTGTAGCGGCTATGGTCTTTCTTCAAAGCACCAACGAGGCCTCTGCCAAGTAGTAAAAGTACCAAAGTACCAAAAGAACTTCAGTCATGATGGGTGATGTCCGATACTTGAACAAGAGATCCCTGAAAATGAGGATAATAGATAAGAATGAGACGCCAAATTTGGTGTCATGTTCTTTCCGTAAAGAGAAGATTTGTTCATGCCTGTACTGAATAGAATTGAAATAATTTATGGCATTTAGGCATCTATGGCTCAGGCCAGGTTAGGGTACGGAAAAGGGTGCTAGAAGGTGTTGGTCAGGGTCTAATTTAGAGGTCCCACCCAGCATTTGCCTTGTGTGACGGAGAAAAACTATAAGGCAGGATGGTCGACCACGTTGTCAAATCCAGGACCTACTGAATCCGAAGCCAACATAGTACAAACTGAGCTTCAACTGCTCGTTTTCTTCATGTAATGTATGACGGGATCTGACTGAGGTTTTCTAGGACTTTGCTAAGTCTAAATGGGTAAATACCCACACTGTAGCAAAGTGTAAAATCTAAAGGAAGTGTATTCTTAGAACATTTCCAGAGGCGTAAATCCAAAAGTTTCGTCTGGGTCGTGAGATTTACGGTGCTTATAAGACAAAACGTCACTAAAATTGGTGTTCGTATACATTTAAGTTTCTCCAAACTATAGATAAAATAGTATAGTTAAAGCATAAAAATAGCATAAGTACCCAGGCGACACACGCACGTCAAAATGACGTCACTTTTAGGTCTAAAATTGATACGAAATACGTCAAAATGAGGGTAAATGTCACAAACCAAAAGACGTATGTAAAATTCCTCCAATTACGGCTTGTTCCCGTAGCTATATGTTTCTAATAAACATATAAATGAATCAATCTATCCCAAAACAATCGATTGATGCCGGTGCTTTTGCATTTTAACCACATTTTAGAAAGCAACGGCACACGCATAAAAAAAGTTAAATCCAACAAGTTCACTGTTTTACTCCAACTACATTGGCTAGGACCCGGCAGTCGCTATCAAAAACAAGATATCATCATAGTATGTCGTCGAAAGCTAGAGGATGAGAAATGATAGAATTACGTCAATTAAAAGACCAAAATGTCACGTAATAGCGACGTAGATTTCATTACACATTCGTGATTTTGAGTTTTCCACCAAAAATCACATCTTTTTGACGAAGTTTGCTCTTTGGTGTAGTTAGTGTATTACTATTTCTTGTGTGAGATATACAAAACAAGATTATCCAGAAAGTATTAGATATGTACCGTAATTGATAAAATTAGCCACATAAAGAAATTAATATACCGAGGAGAAAGTGGACTCAATTTTCTAGAATAATAGTATTTTTCATCGAAAATTTCCTAAATTTCACCCCCTCCTCAGCCAGTGATCTTACACGCTCATTAGATCACTCTTCCTCGTTGGCAATTTTACTTTAAACAAACCACAATGTTACAGATTATTGTTTGGTAATATTTTATTTGGGTTTAGAAGTCAATTCAAGGTTGAGCTTTTAAAACTTTGAGATACATTTTCCATATTCGTGTTCCCGAACATTCTTCATCAGAGATGGGACTTATTTATGGTCTTTAGGCAACGTTTGTTTAAGCCGATTAATACTGCCATATTGATTTCTCATCTAAGATTCTTTCGATAATATAAAAACTATAAGTGCTCATTTTCTTTCGCATGTTTTACGAGATGAGTGGGGTGAAGGGGGCAGAAAGGATGGGTTTGACTTACAAGGGGACTACCCCAAGTGTTACGAACCGATTGAAATCAAATTTGTTGTCTTAACAGGGCACACCCCAAAACTAAAAAATATGGTAGCAAAAACTGCTCCAATTACCCCCTTGTGATATTTTGACCCCCCTAGTCGAATAACGCACTCACTGACCTAGTCATCAATATTCCCAGGCCAAACAGCTAAAGCTAGAAACACAGAGCCGAGACGCTGGGGCTAGAGACATCAAATGTGGTATAAATGTTGATTATCATGAAGAGATTACGAAACAGAAAATAAATTTTGGAAAAGTCGCCATCTTGAATCCAATATGGCGTCCTAAAATAACGATAGTACATGCACAGCCCGAACTACGAAAGCTAGAAATACCAAATGTGGAATGAAGGTCAATCATCAAACGTAGATTACGAGAATAATAAAAAATATGCAAGAAGTCGCCATCTTGAATCCAAGATGGCGGACTAGAATGTATTGCACAATGGCTGGAGCTAGAAACACCAAAGTTGGCACAAAGTTTGATTATCAAGAGGTGGTTACGAAATGATAAAGAAATTGGGAAACAGTCTCCATCTTGAATCCAATATGGCGTCTGAAAGTAAATATTGAAGGTATATGCACAGCCCAAAGTACTGAAGCTAGAAATACCAAATTTGGCATAAATGTTTATGAGATAGGGTAGGTAAAGGAAAAGATGCCAAATGGTGAAAAAGTTGCCATCTTGAATCCAATACGGCGGCCTAAATAAATAACGAAAGTATATGCACAACCCAAACGGCTGAAGCTAGAAACACGGAATTTGGTATAAATGTTAATTTAGGTACAGGGGATAATACGAAAGTTTGCAAAGGTTGCCATGTTGGATCCAATATAGCCGCCATCATGAAATACGAACCTTTTCCTTCATATGCCATTGCTCGAAACAACTACTAATTGGAATGAGAATTTAACCAACACAATGAAATAACGAAAAGGGGGCGAAGCTCCCTCAAAATCAGACGAAAAACGAATTACGCTTACAGGTTACGTTAATATTTTGGGTAACGGTATACAGTATATAACAGGGATCTTACAATTAGGGATGTCAACCAGCTCGGCTCGAGCCGTGAGCCGACGGCTCGAGCCGAGCCGAAGTGAGCTCGGCTCAATATGAGTGAGCCACGGCTCGGCTCGGTGTGAGCCGCGGCTCGGTTCGGCTCGGCTCGCTGTGAGCCGCGGCTCGGTTCGGTTCGGCTCGCTGTGAGCCTCGGCTCGGTTCGGCTCGGCTCGCTGCGAGCCGCGCTGGGTTCGGCTCGGCTCACGGTGAGCCGACGCTCGGTTCGGCTCGGCTCGCTGCGAGCCGCGCTGCGTTCGGCTCGGCTCACGGTGAGCCGACGCTCGG